>CM041778.1:35003807-35190703 GCA_023374045.1 Limonium bicolor
GTTTTTGATTTGGACAAGTGAGCTAGATTTTACAAGAGATCAAAGAAGAGGTTTAATGGTGGTGGTGTGGTATTACCGTGGAAGAGAAGGAAGAAGAGTGTGGAGCCGTGTGAATACAAGGAAAGAAATGAGAGAATGAGATAGAATTTGCTTTTGAAGATATTTATACTTTATAAAGTAAAAAGGTACTTAAGTAGTCTTATTTATTTTCTTAACAAGCTAACAAGGGTGGTGTGTCACCAACCTTAAAAACCGGCCCCCAATAGTATGTGAGGGTATTATAGTCTTTATTTGTCAATTTAATTACTTATACAACATATGTTACAAAATAGCTTATAAAAATCACTATTCATGAAAACAAGGCACATAGAAGTGAAATTTTTGATTTCCCATTGATATAGACATCCAAATGTGATATTATATAGTACACATATATATTTAAGAGTAATGATGGACATCTAGCCATTCAAAACTCATTTACAAGACAATTTTTCAAAAATGTGCTTTAAGACTCCTTAAAGCACATTTTGTGTTTAAACTTGTTTTCAAGCTTGGTTTTCTTTGGTAATTGGTTTAACATGTTCATTAGCATATAATTAAGATCTTGGTGAGTTCATTAGGTCTTAACCAAGTTTATCCCAAGCTTAGAGCACATTTTGGCTCTTATTGACTTTAAAGCACATTTTGTGTTTTCTTTTGTTTAAATTTGTTTACTAATGTTTCTAAGACTCTTTTTAGTCTTAATATACCATATTTAAGTGTTTAAACAATATTAAGGTTTGGGGTATTTCAAACGGGTATTGGCTTATCATCATCATTGATAGCTCGACACCATAGTGGGTGTCATTAGAGGTCCTCTATAGTTAAGAGGAGTTTTCTCTTTATGTAGTTCCTTTGTTTGTTTACGAAGTTCGTTGTGTTTCATCTCAAGGTTTCATCAACGAGAAGGGACTACACTACTGTGTGCGCGCAAGCAATATGCACAATAATAGCAAGCAGGTAAGCAAGGGAAATAATCAATCCATTCACATGCTTTACACAAGCTCACAACAGACAAATAATCACGGTAAAACAAACATCTGTTTTCATGCATTAGTCTTGTGGTCATAAACAAACAAGGCACACAGCACACAAGCCGTATAACACAGAAACATACGAACCACACATGTCCATACCTTAGTCAGAAGCAAGATTCGCTCCACACACACAGGGTCCCGGTTGGCGTTCATCACGGCCCTAACGTTAATTAAAACAACTCGTCAGTTCATGATTTCATGTGACGACACTTTTTCTCGTTTATCTCATTTATACCGGGTGTTATTCCCTAGGTGAGTAGTTGAATGCACAATTTATTCTATCCCTTAGAACTCCCCAAGTACTCACCTTCGACTTTTATTTAACTCCTAGGACGTTTACATAGTTGTTTTACAAGTTAACTAGGTACTCCCTCTAGCTATTGTTCTAGATAAGCACCAAACGTGTGACAAGTTGAACTCAAGGTTTGTTTTCAGTCCACCCAAGATGTATACCCTTCCTTAACTACGCAAGTTAGCAACGTTTTAATCTTGTTATCATGACATTATAATCTCTAAAACGCCCCTCAAACCTGTAAAGAAACTGGAAACTGAAACCTAAAAACCTGAAAACTGACATGACTATGCAACTGTATTTCTTTTCTTATTGCTGTTTCTCTGCTTAATAAACTGAGCTCTAACTCCTCCCTAAGGTGTGTATATCTTATTTAACTGTATTAAGAGTGCTTTAGGATCATTAACAACTCAATGCAACACTCATATCACATCTGAAATTCGTTTATACAGAGAACAATGTTACAGAAAACTGAAACACCGTTCCTGTGTCACACCCTATTTAACTTGGGTTTTAGTTCACTTGAACAGATTTATAATCTTCATACCGTGTATACCAACCTAGGTAGGGGTATTAGCCATGATTCAGGTACATTATTAAACCTCTACAACCCCTTATAGCCTCTGGAAGTTCATTATACCGAGACACAAATTTTCAGGAAAGCTGAAGCAATAATCTGCGCATACTTCCTTTCTAGCACCACTTTTAACGTATTAAATGGATTTCCCATCTTTGCCAAATATTTCCAAACTTAATTAAGTGCATTAGTTTGGTTTTAAGTTCATTAACAATTCAGTACAGCACTCACAACCCACCTGTATTACCGTTATACAGAGCTGAAATACAAGCTGAAAAACTAAGACATGAACTGTTACATCCTCTTATATCACTTCTCTTTTGTCACTAATCTAACTCCTTATTTTCCCCAAATTATCTAGCTTCCTAGTTAAGGGTCTTCTCATAATTCTACCCTCAAAATAAACCCACAACAGCATGGTTAATGCCACCGAACACTCATTATACAGAACTGTAAGTTCTGCAGAAACCAAAAACAGAAACCTGGAACTGGTTTAATCTTCCTATCCCATTTCTTTTTTCCCAACTTGACTTCCAATTTCTCCCACATTGTCTAGCTTTCTTGTTATGTGTATTACTATAGTGTTAACCCCAAACAGGCCCAAGGCAACTTGTTAAGCTACTGAAATTCCATTATATCGAAACTGAACATAAGCTGAAAACTGAAAATGCAGAACTGATATCTTCTGTTGATCTCTCTATAATTGTATTAACTTGTCTTCAATTTCTTTCTTTCATTTTTCCCTCTTGCAGGTAGGTATGATAGCAGAGTTTAAAATCAATTTCCAGACCAATACAACAGACTTAAACCCCACTGCAACACAACTACACAGAAACAACTTATAAATGAAATCTGAAATTTCAACCTGATACATTTTCCTTATTTGTTCTCTGCCTGTTTTGTTAATGGCCTTGGATTCCTACCTCGCTCACGTGGTTTAGTTTTTTTTTGTTGGTTAAGGTTCTAAGATAGTCTTAACTCTAAACAGAATCAAAGCGATATAGTTTGGCTACTGAAATTTCAACCGAAGCAGAAGGTATATAAACTGCTGCATTTAGTTTCCTGCTCTTTTAAATTGCTAGCTGTTTCTTTTTTTTTTTGCTTTGCTCATGGGTTAACTGATGTCAATAACATCCCCCGCTTGATCACCCATAGTCCAGTGTACTAGCTAGGTTTTCAGTTCATGATCTAACCACTACCACTGCTTATTACTTCTCTGTAACAAAGTTATACAGATTCAAGTTATCAGGTAAACATGGAACTGTTACATTTCTTTCCCTCTAGTCTTTCTTTCCTGCTTATTCTCGAATCTGTCATTGCATATTTCCCTAAACATGATATCATACCCACCTAAATTTTATAAGCGTTTTTACTTAATATTTCCTACCTGCCCCACGGTATTTATCTCTGAAGTTAAGTATTCTAGCCATAACTCAACTCCACAACAATTAAAACCACTCGGTTATACAGAGCTGGTAGTAAACAGCAAAACAGAAACTGTGAAATTAGAACATAACTGTTACATTTTTTTCCTCTTCTGTTTCATTTATTGGTTTTGGTATCTACTTCCCCCATGTTATCTAACTACTTAGTTACACTTTTTTTAATGTAGTAACCCTCAACCCACACAAGGCGTATACCCCTGAACAGTTAGTAGACAGAAACACAAGAAAGTCCCATAACTGAAAAAAAACAAATACCAGAATCAGAGGCTGATAACTTGGTGCATTCTTTTCTGTGTTTGATTCAGATTATCAATCTGTCTTCAATTTCCCTTCAAAGTTTTCTTTTTCTACCCAACTGGCTAGATGTTTTAAGAAGGTTTTAATCTCCCATCCAAATCAAAACAACAATGTGATCACTCCTGAAAACTCCTCACGCAAAAAAAGAATCTGCATGTTGCAGGAAACAGAAACTGAAATCTGTTTTGGTGTGTTCTCCTATATTGTTTCTCTTTCTGTTCTTAAATCTTGCTCACGCATTGACTTGTAATCTCTCCCCAGTTTACTTTCCTAGTTAGATGAATTAGCGGAGCTTTAAACTCCTGGACAGTTAGCATACTGAAACAAAATGTTACAGAACATGATTTGTTATCAGGTTTGACAGTAGTTTTGAGCAGCAGTTTGCAATAGTCTTAGTATAGTTTTAAGGCATGACTTGAGCATGAGTTGAGGAATACTACCTTGAGTGTTAGAGACTTGTTTATCCTGAGTTAGCCCTTGATTCTCCCTAGTATGCTCAGTTGCTGCTTGGTGTCAGTTTTTTTTTTCTTTTCTTTTTATGTATCAAGAGTTGAAATGTGCAGAAACTTGACAACTCTACCTACCGTGATCAGAAGCTGGTTTTCCCCTGGGGGTTTTGGGCTCACTCCTACAAGATCTTACCCAGGGAGTTAATCAAGGCAAACAGAAGAGAAAAAGGAAAGTCAGTTCTTCATGACTTCAGCACAGAATAGAAATGGAATAAACAGAAGTTTCTTTCTGATCTCTTGATCTCACCTGAGCAGGGCTTGGTGAGGTTTCAGTTTTAAGAGTTCCCCAGGACTCCAGCAGTGGTGGCTTGTAGGGGACTTGCGTGAAACAGGAAAAGAGTTAGAGGGGGGGTGCATGTAAACTCAGGCGACAACAACAGAAGGAGTACTATCAAGCTGATTCATGGCTTACCTGAAACCGATATTCACACCAGTGTGATACCGGTTCTTATCAGATTTTTTTTGTTTTGCAGGATGATGTAGCAGGTTCCCCAAAGGACTTCTGTTATACTGAAGAATAAGGTGGCATGCGAATTTATGCAGGGCTATGAAGGAAATTAAGAATTTACACTCTTGTACTCACGGACTGGCATGACCAAGGGACTGTGTTGGGGCTCAGAGAAGGGTGTTTGCTGTTGACGATTTGTTAAGGGAGTTAGTGCTCCCAGTTTACAAGGGAATGGCATGGGAAATGAGAAACGTGCACTCTGATGCACCAGAGTTGTCCCTTGACTACTTTTACAATTTCCAAAATGGCACCACGTCAGTAACCCAGAGTTCTGTCTGCGATGGAGTTTAAGCAAGGGGAGCGCATAGCAGCAGTTTGTCTGTTCCTTCTTTCCTTCTATATTTTTCTTTGTTTCGTTGATTCAGGTTGTGTACCGGAGTAATTGGAGAGCACGTGATTAGAATTGGTTGCTCTCTGTAATAAGCCAAGAAATCGATTTACCAGATAGGAGGAGGAAGAAACTCGATACCACTGAGGCTTGTTGGCTATTTTTTTTTATTTGTAGCTACTTAGAACGCGTACTACTAATTTTAATTCGGTGATATCTATTACCGAATTGAAGTGTAGCTCACCCGGTTAAGCATTCGGGAAAGGTATGGGAGGTCTCGGGTTTGAACCTTAGCGGGAGCATCTTTGCTCCCCTTTTTTTTAAAATCAATACACAAGTTTATTTCTTTTTTTTATATACACGTGACTATATATTATATCGTTTATTATTATTATTATTATATTATTATTATTGTCACTCATTCACAACGTTACGATATATGTACGACTATATATTATATCGTGTTATTATTTATTTATTTTTGTAACGAAGTTATGCGACGTTATTGTCACTTATTTACAACGTTACAATGTCGTAACGTTACGTACGTGTATTTTCGTATTCGTACATATATATATATATACTAGATTTAATTGTCCGTACGTTATTTATGTCCGGATTAATAACGCGTTATAATTTTATGTGTTAACGTACAGGGGTATTTCAGCCCACCCATGAGATATTAATAAATTACAATGCCCACCCATGAGTTTTAGAAAATTACAGTGCCCACCCATATACTTATCAAAATGAGGTGAAAATCAAAGATCTAAGTAAATTTTACATTGATTAATCAATTCAACTATGTAAAGCAATAAAAAAACCTAATTTACACCGTGCAACGTTGAAGTGATGAAATGAAGAAAAAACATGCAAAAATTACGAGGAACTACATTGTAAACCCTACACGCACTTACCAACTACCGAAATTCGCAGCGGAATTAAACAAACTAAACAACAAACTAAACACTATGGTGCTAAACGCCGTTAACCACCCACGTGGTTAACTAGGCAGAATAAATACAAGAGTACCGGTCTGATGATCAGACTCCCGAGCATAGGTCCTAACATCCATACATAAACATAACCAAACCACACCGAGTATTTATTTTACATACCAACTGTAACCTTAAACACCTGTCACTGTAAACAACAGTACCAACATAAACAACACTACGGGAGCACAGGCGCATCCCGGGTTATCTTACAAGATCCAAAGTATTTCAACAGCCTAGGATCTAGAGCCACTCGCTTCTTCGATCCTCATCCTGCAGTAAAAATATGGAGCCCCAGAGGGGGTCAGCACCTTTTGCTGGTATGGTTAACGCGCAGCCCATCGGCTACCGGGATACGCGCAACCAATTGTCATGATAACATGGCATTCATTTTAAACATCCAACATATATAACATAGCTTAGCAAGGGAAATTGCGTAGCACAACAATAATACATAACACCATAAATCGGTTCACACAAGGAACCTTCCACCATAATTAGTACACATAGTGAGCCTAGAGATTAATGCCAATCTCATGCTAAGCTCGTTACCAACCTCGTTACGTCCAGTTATATCAACGGTTAACTTAAACCAAGGCGTGTCGGATATAGTAATCCCAAGCACACCGAAAACAACATTGTATGCCCCTGTGGCCCGACGTGAGTCAGTAAACTAGCTTTGGATAAGCTAAGGGAAAGTTGAAACCAAATTGGAATACAACCCATACATACACCAAGAGAGTCGAACCGGATAGACATCGACTCCCATCCATCACACGCGTGGGCGGAACATGACCGGACTCCTCACTTCCCCGGTTAGCACTTGTTAGTGATCATACAAACAAACTTGTTAAGTCACACGCAAAACAAGTGTTTAGGTCTGTAGACACACCAAGGAAAGGAGTCATAACAAACAACATCATAATATATAACAACCGTAAACCCTTTTCATGCCTTAGTCTTATAAGGTCGTAACACACAGAAAAGCAAACAAACCCAAGCCGGTGTAAACCGGTAGGCAACAGACTGCAAGAAAACCATACCTTGGTCCTTGCTCGACTGGTTCCCACCGTGAGAGAATCCTAAACACATTTTAGTAACGTCGGTCAATTAACGTACTAATTCACCGTTAACATTAACTACTTCACATTTCTAGTTATTTCTTTTCCACATTTTGTTTTAACTTCCACCTTTTAAAATGTCATAATAACTCTCCTAACATGTCTTATATAACTCTTAAACATCACTCTTACTTATCCCCACTTTAGACATCGTTTAATAACTTAGAACCAAATTTACGTAGTGGTCGGGACTTGGCCCTTACTTAGGTCCCGGACCTATACTGAAACAAATCCCCTCGGTTACTTTTAATGGGGTGTCGTCGGGACTTCACCAAGTCCTAAGTCCGGACCATTCTAAGCAAATTCTCTCGGACAGTTTTAAGGGAGGTCGGGTCTTGGACAAGAACCAAGTCCCGGACTACGACCACGTACACACTCGACTTAATTTTGATATGGTCCGGGAGGTCATCCAGACCCTAAGTCCCGGACCGAAGCTACAGAAATTGACGTACTACATTTTTCATTGCCTGCTGCGTAAGTTACTTACACCCATCAAATGTATAGCTTCCCAAATGATTTTACGTACAATCTATACTCAAAACTTCACCCAAATATACCAAATAAAAACGTAGTGCACAATCTAAACGCATAAATCTTAAAAACACTGAATTTCCACAATATATTTGCCTTTCACCTGCAAATACAAACAGCAGTACGTATGTCCTTACTAGTCTCTTTGAGAACATTTTCTAAGTCATTTACCTTTGGCTCTTTAGAGTTTCAACAGAAACGTAGGTTTATTTTCCAAAGGAATTTAAGCTACCTTTGGTAACATAAAACAGGAGGAAACACCATTTTCTTTTGAGTTTCCATACTTGAAGCAAAGGAGAATAATAATACGTGAAAAGATGAACTCAAGCTCCTTCCATGGGATTCCTCTTGGCACCAAAGTGGAGCTCTTGAAGATTTGAAGGGACTAAGTCGAAGAGCTTGATGAGACTAAGAGATCGGTGGTCTCGGTTTAGATTTGGACAAGTGAACAAGAAGTTTACAAGGATTTGAAGTTGTATGTTGGTGGTGGTGCTGTTCGATCGTGAAGGAGAGAGCGAAGGGAATGGTAGTGAGATAGTAAGGAAATGAGAGAATGAATGATTGTAGTGCTTTTAGAGATTTAATTATGTAAAGCAAATAGTGGCTTTTTCGATTAACACTTATCTACTCAATTAGCTAGTACGGGTGGTGATTCACCACATGCAAACCGACCCCATTTTAAAGAGGGGTTAATTAGTCTTTTTGCAAATTAATTTAATGTTAACATATTACAAACTAGTTATTTAGTTACTTCATAACAACAAGGCACTTTGATGCGAAATTCCTGATTTCTTATTAATTTAAACTTCCAAATGTGATACAAAATAGTACACATATTAATTAAAGAGTAATGATGGACAGTTAGCCATTCACAAATCATTATAAGACAGTTTTCCATTTTTTGGCCAATTAATTGTATTTACTATTTATTAAATTGTTTTACTAATGTTTCTAAGACTCTTTTTAGTCTTATTAATTTATTATTTAATATTTAAACCACTTATTAAGGTTTGGGGTATTTCATACATATATGTTCCCTCAATTATTTGATTTTATTCTTTATTTTTTATTTTTTAGCGTTCATTTATTGACTTCTAAGTGGTCATATAAGATTAATTTAGGGGTTTTTTTAATTTTTTACCATTGTCTAAGTTGTTTCTTAAGGTAATCATTATTTACATATTCGATTCACTCTTTTTAGATAAGTACATGAGTGGGCTTTGTAATTTTCTAAAACTCATGGGTGGGTATTGTAATTTCTTAATATCTCATGAGTGGTCATTGTAATTTTCTAAAGCTCATGAGTGGGCAATGTAATTCCCCAATACCTCATGGGTGGGCAATGTAATTTTCCCATGACTAAATATAGCCTAGGGGCTATGTTTGTATAGTCATTATAATGAGGGTATGACATTTAGTTTGGGAGTTTTAGAAGGTCATACAAGGTCATGCTTAATCGCATGTTTCTAAGGCGTTTTAGCGTTTATGGTGAAATGACTAATTTTACGTAACGTTTTCATGCATGTGTGATAAGTGCGAAACATATAGACTTTTAGGGTTTAATTACCTTATTATTTGCAACACTATAAAGTAATGTTTCCCACTTGCTATGGAATTCTCTTATATTATGTTTTGATATGAACTGATACATTTTATTATCAAATGCAGGAAAATGTCTTGGGAATCACATAGTACACATTCAAAAGCTTCGCAACGCAAAAACGGGGATCAAATCGGAGCTCAAACGAAGATTTTAGATTTTAGAGCAAAACAATTATCGTCCGAACCACCGTCCGGACAAGCAGGTTCGGACGCACACACGTGGAGCGCGCTCGCACAACGTCGACAGGTCCGAACCAGCTGATCGGACACTGGTTTGGATAGGTCAAATTTGACAGCGTACAGAGCAGAATACGACATAGAATTGAAAGGATAAATGAACTTTATCCTTTCACACGCCTAATACACCGACACCCCTTCATTCTACCCCATTTCACTATAAATACACCTAGTACCCGCCATTAATACAGATCTCTTCCACCCCAAAAACCATGTCAATTTTCCTCCACAAATCACATCTCACTACATTTTCATCCACAAAAACCGCTGCGTTTTATTCTGTCCAAACCTCTGACCAACATATACAGTTAATATGTCAGACTAAGAGGCTATCTCTGGGGTGAAGGTTAATATAGTCTGTTAATTATGTAATTATGTTTTACGGTTTAATTAAATACAGTTGTACGATTAAAGTGTATCTCTCGCGCTTTTTAATAAATTTCAAGATTTATAAAATGCTTACTAAATCTATTTTGATCAGATCCGTGTGATAAATAGACAGGTTAATTAAGCCGTAAATCTGTAGAAAGCTTATTATGATTTACTAAGTTAATATTTTCAGACGCAAATATAATTTCTCATACTTAATCCGTTTACATGTGTTTTGCTCGAATCTGGATTAGACCGAGCATGTTCTGGTAAACGAGTTCTTTTGAGTCTATGATTTAGTCCTCAAGATAATAACAGGAATTTTGCCAAACTATTATAATAAAACCGGTAGACATAGCATAAAAGAGCAGACTATATAAACCTGAACCCAGAGTCCCGTTTAATTTACCTTTTACTCAGTTTTTTTATCTTTCCTTTTTATTTATAAAAATAAGTCAATTAATCCCCCTTTTGTGACACAGCTTAGGAATTAGATAATTCCCTTTAGTCCCACGGTTCGATATCCGATCGCCTCCACTTTACTATACTACTGCGACCGGGATTTTGTTTGCAGCCCGTAAGGTATTTTGAGTTTTAATTTCTTTTTCATTTGTTTTAAAAACGTCAGTTCCAACCACTCACATTTCACTGTCTGCAAAATGGCGCCGTTGCCGGGGACTTGATTTATTCTAGTCCCTAAGCCCCGGATAATTCACTTGCTATATTATAATATTTTGTTTATACTATTATGTTTGTTGTTTATTTTATTTCTACTAATTTATGTCATTTAATTATTCCAGCAATTTAAATATCGCATTAATTACAGTTATTTATTTTCCAGTCATTTACTTTACAGTCATTTAAATCCCAATCATTTAAATTTCCTGTCATTTACTTTCCAGTTATTTAAATTTTCGTTGTCCTTTAAATTTCAGTAATTTAAATTTTGTCATTTAAATTCTGTCATTTAATTTCTGCCATTTAATTTTTCTGTCATTTAATTTCAGTCAATTAAATTCCAGTTCTTTATTTTCTGTCATTTAAATTCCAGTTCTTTATTTTCCATTGTCATTTAAATTACTGTCATTTAAATTCGTCCCTTTTTCTTTATTTTATTATTTTCATTTACTTAAACTGCATTTATTCTTATTTCTTTTATGTTTATTTATTTTCGGTTTATTTACTCTTGTTAAAAAAAAGAGAGTAGTTCTTTATTTTATTCTAATGAATTGTTTCTCTTTAGCTGTTTAAATTCCCCCTCCATATTTCTTTCTCTTTCTATTTATTTTATCACATCACAAGTTTCTTTTGTTGTTTTGAGTGGTGAATGCCTATTACCAGGTCACACAGCCTGCCGGTCAATATTAATAATCATGCGGTTAGCTACATCCCTAAGATCGAGAGAACTTTTCTGCGCACTTTAAGGCAGAAACGATCTCAACAAAACACAACCACCACGGTGATAGAATCTAACCCGGAAGCAGATATGGCATCTTCGCGAGCTACAGTTCGTAACATCTACAGGCCATCTAATATAGGTCAACAGCCCGCCATCATCCTTCCCCACCTTACCCAATCCGAATATGATGAGTGGCAAAAGCTGAAGCCATATCATCAGATCCAATGCGTAAAGGAGTTAGGCATGTTCGATGGCTCTAGTCCTGACGAAGCTCTGTTGCATGTCACCAAGTTTCTGCAGCATGCCAACAGTTTAACGGCGACAAACGCAGTACTCCAGTACGTGAGACTGTCCTTGTTCCCTCACAGCTTGACGGAAAATGCGAGTAAATGGTACCACAGCCTTACACCAAGTACCATTAGTACTTGGGATGAAATGGCCACCAAGTTCTACGACAAGTTCCTGCCCCCGAGCCGAACGTTAGAAATGATTGCTGAGATCTACAATTTCAAGCAGCCAGGGTCTGAAAACATCTGTGAAACTTGGGACCGTTTCAAAGGACTGTTGCTGACGTGTCCTCACCATGGTCTCACAAAAGAACAATTATCTCAATTGTTCTACAAAGGCTTAATCAATCAATGCAAAATAATGGTACTATCCTCTTTAGGTGCAGATATTTTGAAAAAGCCAGGGGAACAGTTTCTGAATGGGATAGAGTCCCTCTGTGAAGAGATCAGAGACTGGGCCACAGGTGGATCAAGAGGAGGCACACCAGGTTTATACCACGTAGGAGAAAGTGACAATAAGTTCGACCAGCTGATGAGAAGCCACGAGCAACTCATGGAGAGCAATGCGCAGCAGGCAACAAAAGTAAGCACCTGCAGAAAGTAGTTGAGCAGATGGCCATGAACTCCTACCCCCAACAAGCAAAGTCGATGACTTCTCGATCATCTACAATCCCTCCAGGCTATGCTCCTCTATCTTCTCCTGATGTTTCTTGTACGCAATGTGGCGGGCCACACGATTATGAAAAATGCCCCCAATTACAAGAATTAAAAGCAGCAGAGGAAGCAAACTTTGTTGGTAACAATTTAGGGTACAG
Source organism: Limonium bicolor (assembly GCA_023374045.1). Lineage (NCBI taxonomy): Eukaryota > Viridiplantae > Streptophyta > Magnoliopsida > Caryophyllales > Plumbaginaceae > Limonium > Limonium bicolor. The sequence continues at coordinate 35,016,196 of CM041778.1, forward strand.
ACAACCATGGCAGCACAACATGCACCCCAATTTTCAAGGAGGCCAAAGGCAGTATCAGCAACCGCCTTATGGCAATGATGCTTCTTCAAGCCGACTGACTCAACCTCCTTCAAATCCCGACTCTGGAATGTCCCAAATGCAGGAGATGTTTAAAGCAATGATGAGTAAGACCCGAGACACGCAAGATGAAGTCACAGCCCTTCGTAAAGACCAAAAATCCTTGCAATCCCAAATCCAACAACTTCTCATCCAACAAAGACCTCCTGCCCAACTCCCCTCGCAAACCGATCCAAATCCACGAGAGTATGCAAATGCAATTTATGTAGTGGACCAGCCCATCACACTAGCTCAAAGGGAGCAACAACCCGAGAGTGAAATGGTCCATGAAGTGGAGCAGCGGGCTAAGGAAGAATACCTCGATATGAACCAATTGAAGCTCTATGCCAAATTAGTTGAGATAAATGAAATGATGGAAGGTCCACTAGACCTTGCATCGCAGCAACCGGAGAGCGAAATGGTTCATATAGTGGATGACTTTACTGAGGATTTGAGTTACTCTCTATCACCACCCCCGTTCGAACCTGAGCAAACGACATCAAACCTTCTGCTTGAGCTTGAAGACAAGCCATCAGAGGACAACTACTACCTCAACTTCATGGAGTCTCCTCCCTCTGAAGTCAACTACCGTTATTTTCCCTCCTTCTCTGTGCTATACCCAGAAAATAAGGATAGTTACATCCTCAAAAATGAAGAGGAGGAAATTTTCGCTCCCGCCAGGACATCCAAACAAAACGCTACAATCAACTTCGAGGAGCCACCTCCCTCTGAAGTTGAATTCAATCAGGGCTCTTCCTATGAGCCTCTCCAAGAAGATGAGGATATATACATCCTCAAATTTGAGGAGGAGGAGCCATCCAACTTTGATCTTCATCTGGAGGATCACGGCCTTCCCCTCTTGTGCACCAAAGAAGTAGGGTGGAAACTCGAAGTCAACTCGCTAAGTGAGAAAGCCACCTTTCCATTTGATCCAGGATCAGAATTTGAAGACACAATCCGCCCCGAAGTTCTCCCTGCACCGCTCAACGCAGTTAAGGATGTCTTCATCCTTAAAATAGAAGAGGCGTCTCCGCAACTAGATGATCCTCGCACCAAGGGTCATCCATTGAAAAATCTGGGCCTTTCTACAAAGAAAAATAATGCCCGCCCAACCCACCCATTGACGCCCACTTCCACCTTCATTTTTGATCCAGGGGAGAATATTTACATCCTCGACACTGAGCAAGGACCACCACTACCACCTTGCCTCCATACGGCTAAACAACAAAAGGAGAATGTTTACATTCTCCAGTTTGAGGAAGAAATATAACCATCACCCGGTTTTCAATTCAAGACTTCTTACAGCAAACAACTCCTTCAAAACCAGGTTTTGTGGAGTTTGTATTTTCCTAATTTAATTGCTGCAATAATACTTTGTTTTGATCCAGGTGGTTCTATCCTACTTATTGGCCATTTCACATTCCCGTTAACACCGTTGTCCACTTTCATTTTTGATCCGGGATAATGAAGAACATGCGTCTAGCTAGAGACGTTAAACCCGGGCGGCTTGGTGGGAGGCAACCCACTATCTACACTTTGCCTTTCCTTTTATTTTGTTTTCTCTTTTGTACTATATTTCCCTTTTATATGTTATAATAAAATGCGGGTTTTACTTGAGTTCTTCTGGCTGTGTAGAATATTCTTTACAGGTACATTTCATGTAATTCTACAGCTGCACTCAAGTGTGGGGGAGCTCTGCACACTCTGCGAACTCTGGGGAGTACACTCTTTCTCTTCTGATATTTCATATTCCCTTTTGCTTTGTTTTGTGTAATTTCCTTTATCAGATTGCATGCCCTGTTAATTTAATTCTTTCTACGCAATGAGGGCATTGCTTGAGTTAAGTGTGGGGGAGTACTCGTACCCTCGTAGCTTGTTCTTAAGTTTTCTCTTTTGACAATTTGTTTAGATTTGTTAAGTTTGAAATAGTCAAAAGGGGATAGAGGAAATATTGCAAACCTACAAACATTATGGGGTACTAAAAATTTTCAACCATTTTAAAATTTATTCTGATTAGAAATTGCTTAAAGTTTAAGAATAATTATCATTTGAGCCCTGTTTTTAGCTTTGAGCCTGGATTTGAATTGGAATGAAAAGGTGGAAAAAGAACAAGGCAAGGTACTCCTCTGATCCAAACAGGCATATTCTAAACCTAAGCAGGCCTCGTCCACTTGGTTATTAAGTTCTTTGGGGTGCTTTATCACCTAGCTACCTAAGGTACTTTATATCTGGGATAGTTGACCCAAAACCGCTACAAGGGTGGAGAGAAAAGTCTGAGGTGAAAGGAAATTGAACTTCAATCGAAATATCTTTGCATTATGTACTTAAATGATAAAAACTTCATTATTATGGATCATGAGTATGTGGCATTGAAAGGTATAATGGAATATGATTTTACTTCATGCCCCTTGTCATTTCAGGAAATGTGAAAGAAAAATAGTGGATTGGCTCAGGGTTAAAAACTGGATTCTTATGGTTCTTTTCAAAAACTTAAAAAAAAGAAAAAAAAAGAAAAGAAAAAGAAGTTTCTAGTACCCTTTAATCTAGAAGTTTTGTAGCAATCTTTTCTGTGCTCTCCCTGTTTGGTTATTTTGTATTTAACTAGTTTAAAAATTCTGTCATAAAGATTTGCTTGAGGACAAGCAAAAGATAAGTATGGGGGAATTTGATAAGTGCGAAACATATAGACTTTTAGGGTTTAATTACCTTATTATTTGCAACACTTTAAAGTAATGTTTCCCACTTGCTATGTGAATTCTCTTATATTTATGTTTTGATATGAACTGATACATTTTATGTATCAAATGCAGGAAAACGTCTTGGAATCACATAGTACACTTCACAAGCTTCGCAACGCAACAAACGGGGATCAAATCGGAGCTCAAACGAAGATTTTAGAGGCAAAACAATTATCGTCCGAACCACCGTCCGGACAAGCAGGTTCGGACACACACGTGGAGCGCGCTCCGCACAACGTCGACATGTCCGAACCAGCTGATTCGGACACTGGTTCAGACAGGTCAAATTTGACAGCGTACAAAGCAGAATTGACATAGAATGAAAGGATAAATTAACTTTATCCTTTCACACGCCTAATACACCGACACCCCCTTCATTTCTACCCCATTTTCACTATAAATACACCTATTACCCTCCATTAATACATATCTCATTCCACCCCAAAAACCATGTCAATTTTCCTCCACAAAATCACCATCTCACTCCATTTTCATCCACAAAAACCACTACGTTATTATTCTGTCCAACCTCTGACCAACATATTACCAGTTAGTATGTCAGGCTAAGAGGCTATACTCTGGGTGAAGGTTAATTTATAGTCTGTTTAATTATGTAATTATGTTTTTACCGGTTTAATTAAATACAGTTTGTTACGATTAAAGCTTATCTCTCGCCTTTTTAATAAATTTCATGAATTTATTAAAATGCTTTACTAAATCTATTTTGATCAGATCCGTGATAAATAGACAGGTTAATTAAGCCGTAAATCTGTAGAAAGCTTATTATGATTTTATAAGTTAGTATTTTCATACACAAATATAATTTCTCATACTTAATCCGTTTACATGTGTTTTGCTTGAATCTGGATTAGACCGAGCATGTTCTGGTAAACGAGTTCTTTTGAGTCTATGATTTAGTCCTCAAGATAATAACAGGAATTTTGCCAAACTATTATAATAAAACCGGTAGACATAGCATAAAAGATCAAACTATATAAACCTGAACCCAGAGTCCCGTTTAATTTACCTTTTACTCAGTTTATTTTATCTTTCCTTTTTATTTATAAAAACAAGTCAATTAATCCCCCTTTTGTGACACAGCTTAGGAATTAGATAATTCCCTTTAGTCCCACGGTTCGATATCCGGTCTCCTCCACTTTACTATACTACTGCGACCGGGATTTTGTTTACAGCCCGTAAGGTATTTTGAGTTTTAATTTCTTTTTCATTTGTTTTAAATATGTCAGTTCCAACCACTCACATTTCACTGTCTGCAATGTGTTTGCATGCGTACGTGAAATGGTTTATATTTAGATTATTTTTCATTATATAATGGTTTTATAGTGTTAATTAGATTTGGGGTATTTCAATCTGCCCCCCTTAAAAAGGACTTCGCCCCGAAGTCTCATATCTAAATTTATGAGGTTGTGGGGGAAGCAAGTTCCGTTAAGTATCCACAACTCAATTTAGTTTTCAGGGATCAAGTCCCAAGTCTCTATATTCCTAAGTTCATAGTGTACATCAAACACAACATGAATACTTGGAAGGTCATATCATAATCCTACAATGTAGTGCGCATAATCACATATATCCTTAAGTTAGTGTAGCGTAGTACACATTATTTCATATCACTTCAAATAGTCTTTCCATTGTAGTGTAACATAGTACACATCAGCAAGTAAAAGTACAAGGTGCGTTCAAATACAGTGTTACACAAGAACACATACAGGACAAAGTGTCATAGAAATGCACAAAAGTGCAACAAAATGCACACTAAACTCACAAACGAAAAAGGCTCTACCCCCTAAAAAAGGGGTACGCCCACGTACCCTAGACTAAAGTGTCTAGTCGGTAAATAATGAGGGAAATTTCGCTCGCATATCCGCTTCTAATTCCCATGTGGCCTCTTCAACATCATGGTTCGACCAAAGAACCTTTACGAGGCTCACAGTCTTGTTTCGAGTATCTCGTGTTTTTCTATCTAAGATTCGTTGCGGTGTTTCCACGTACCGCATTGTTGGTTCTAATGATAGTGTCTCTGGTTGTAGAACATGAGAAGGATGAGGCATGTATTTCTTAAGCTGAGACACGTGAAAAACGTTGTGTACTTTGCCCAACTCTGCTGGCAAATCAAGTCGATATACCACAAGGCCCACCCGCTCTGTGATAGCGTAGGGTCCTACAAACTTCGGGCTTAGCTTGCCCTTCTGTCCAAATCTGAATACACCCTTCATCGGTGATACTCGTAGAAATACTTGGTCGCCAACTATGAACTCAAGGTCTCGTCGTCTCTCATCAGCATACGATTTCTGTCTGTCTTGTGCTGCTTTCATATTATTCCTGATATGTTGTACTTCTGCCTGAACTTGCTCTAAGTACTCAGGCCCAATGATGACGGTCTCACTAGACTCGTCCCAGCACAATGGTGTGCGGCATGGTCTGCCATATAATGCTTGAAAAGGTGACATCTGTATAGAGGCGTGATAACTGTTGCTATATGCAAACTCGATTAGGTGTAACCTATCTATCCAGCTGCCCTGGAAATCCAAGGCACATGCTCGTAGCATGTCCTCTAAGGTCTGAATAGTCCTCTCTGATTGACCATCCGTCTGAGGATGAAACGATGTGCTAAGCTTTAATTCGGTTCCAAGTGCTTCGCGAGTAGCTCGCCAATATCGTGAAAGAAATCTGGTATCTTGATCTGAAACAATAGTCTTTGGTACTCCATGATGTCTGATAATTTCTTTTTCAAATAATTCTGCCAACCTTGGCACCTTCCTAGTGTCTTTCATCGGTATAAATCTCGCCACTTTGGTCAGTCGATCGACAACAACCCATATCATATTTAGTCCTCCTCTCGTAGGTGGTAGTCCCACCACGAAGTCCATAGAGATATCGTAAAACTTCCATTCTGGAACTGGCATAGACTGTACCATGCCTCCTGGTCGTCTATGTTCGAATTTCACTTTCTGACAAGTGAGACATCGAATCACATATTCTGTCACGTCGCCCTTCATACCACTCCACCAGAAATACCTCTTTAGATCTTTGTACATCTTAGAAGCTCCTGGATGGACAGATGTGGAAGAAGTGTGGGACTCTCGAAGAATATGCTCTTTTATATCTGTGATGTCTCTGGGAATACACAATCTGCCCTTTAATCTGATCAGCCCATCATCGTGTAGCAGGAACTCATACTTCCCTCCTTCGAATGTACCGTCAGACAACTTCTGACTGATCTCCATCATTCGCTGATCATTCTGCTGTGCACTACGTATGTCGTCTATAAGACTCGAGCTAGCCACAATGGCATTTAAGGAATGTGCTCGACGACTCAGTGCATCTGCTACAACATTAGCTTTTCCTTCTTTGTACTGCAAATCGATGTCGTAATCCTTGAGAAATTCAACCCATCTTCATTGTCTCATGTTTAGCTCCTTCTGGGTGAATACATATTTCAAGCTTTTGTGATCCGAGTATACGGTCATCTGGACACCATACAGGTAGTGGCGCCAGATCTTTAATGCAAATACAATTGCTCCAAGTTCCAAGTCATGTGTGGGATAGTTCTCCTCATGCTTCTTCAGCTGTCGGGAAGCGTAGGCGACTACCTTCCCATTCTGCATGAGTACACACCCTAATCCCCTGCCTGATGCATCACAGTAAACTTCATAACCTTATGTGCCTTCAGGTATAGTCAAAACTGGTGCTGATGTCAAAGCATCCTTCAAATACTGGAATGAGGTTTCACATTCTGTAGTCCATGTGAATGGCGCGTCCTTCTTCATTAAACTTGTCATAGGTTTTGCTATTTTGGAGAAGTCTTTGACGAACCTTCTGTAGTAACCTGCTAACCCAAGGAAACTCCTGATATCAGTCACTGTCTTTAGTCTGGGCCAGGTGCGAACTGCTTCTATTTTTGCTGGATCCACTGCGATCCCAGTGTCTGAGATAACATGTCCTAGAAAGGAAACTCGATCTAGCCAAAACTCACACTTGGAGAACTTAGCATAAAGCTGGTTCTCCCTTAAGATCTCGAGTACACGTCGGAGGTGACTCTCATGCTCTTCCTTAGACTTTGAATAAATTAGGATATCATCGATGAATACGACTACGGTCTTGTCCAGCTGCTCTCTGAATAATCTGTTCATTAAGTCCATGAAGACTGCCGGTGCGTTTGACACGCCAAAAGGCATAACTGTAAACTCATAGTGGCCATATCGTGTTCTGAATGCTGTCTTTTCCCTGTCTTGCTCCCTGATAGGTATCTGATGGTATCCTGATCTCAAATCGATCTTTGAAAACACCTTTGCTCCTCTTAACTGATCAAACAAATCGTCAATTCGTGGTAGTGGGTATTTGTTCTTCACTGACACTGCATTAAGCTCTCTATAATCGATACATAACCGAAGGCTTCCATCCTTCTTCTTCACAAAAAGAACTGGTGCTCCCCAAGGCGATACGCTAGGTCGTATGTATCCCTTGTCTAATAAATCCTTCAACTGTTCCTTCAACTCAGCCATCTCTGCTGGTGCCATACGGTACGGTGCCTTAGCTATGGGACCGGTACCTGGTAATAATTCAATGGAGAATTCTACCTTCTGGCTGGCGGTAAGCCTGGAAGTTCCTTTGGAAAAATATCCGGAAATTCTGACACCACTGGCATATCTGGATCAAAATCTGGGTCGTGCTCTACATCCTGAACATAGCATAAATATACTTCCTTCTGCTTCCTGACTTCTTTGTACATGGACATAGCAGATATCACTTTTATTGATGGTGCTCTAGGGCTCTGGCGGTAAGACACTGTCACTCCTGATGGGCTCTTAAGTAACAGTCTGCGCTCTGCACAAAGGATGCGGCCTCTGTGCCGCCCCAACCAATCCATCCCGGCTATGACGTCGAATCCTAGACCTCTGAACTCAATTAGGTCAATGGGAAATTCCTCCTCCTTAATACGGATAGTGGCTCCTCTATAAAGACGAGTGCAACTGACCTTCTCCTTAGACGGGAGTGGCACCTTGAAATCAGGTAACTCTACAGCGTCTAGCCCCAACTTCCCCGCAAGCGAAGGCGAAACGAAAGTATGTGAGGCTCCGGAGTCGAACAGTACTGATGCAGCCACTCCATTGACAGGAAAGGTACCAGTGAGGATCGTGCCGCCCTTGCTGGCCTCCTCCTCAGTAAGTATACTTAAGGCACCTTCCGTCTCCTTAGCACAACCTAACAACAGAATCTGGGTAAGTACTTTGACATATGATGGAGGTCGAAAGACATTCACTTTTCATAACAATAATGCTTCATTGATGAGATGATCTTCTTTCAGATGTCTAAAGACAATTACAATGCTAGTATTTTCTAAAAGTCAAACTTAATCTTCCTGGTTTCATGTGGGTGGTGTTTATCACTGTCGAAGGTGCTCAGTTTATTTTAATCCTTTTAATTCCATGGTATAGCAACCTTGACTTTCCACCCATTATTAAAACATCTCCTGACTTCAATATGATTTTCTTCGCAAGGTCCACACGCTTCTGCTCGCCATATAGGAACTCTGTGTCATCTCCAATTGACAAAGACAATACTGGTATCCCCTGATCGAGGGACCCTTGTGTTTCATCCTTGTCCTGGTGTAGTCCTAAGCGGCCTCCTTCTTCATAGAAGTTGATGATACATAGATCAGCCCTTAGATTGGGAACTGGATCTTCTTCTAATTGTTGAGCTGTATTAACTGCTTGTTCCACAATTTGTAAAAATTCTTCTGGGATTTTTGGTACTTGCGCTCCATCTCCAGTCCTTGTATCCTGGTAGGTCTTTGAGTAAGGATTCCAATCCTTTCCTAAGCACATCATTTTCAGCTTCATTTTTTATCCTCCTGGAAATTCGGGAGTGTAGAACCTCCTGGTCCTGCTCCCAGTTCTTGACATCTTCTGATGATTGCAATTTGTGTTTCCGGCGTTATGGATTCTTTGAGTAGTATTAATCCTGGTTGGATAACCTTACATTGTTCGTTCGCTGGTTCCTGCGCTTTGATGATGTTTTCTTCCAGGGAGGGTGGTGAGGGGATAGGAAAGCATATCTTATAGCTTCCTACGTGGTTTAAAATTCTACTAGTGAGTCTTATTAGTTCTTTCCTACTCAATTAGGCACTTAAGGCATGCAAGCACTCATTCACAACATTCACTGCTCAATGACATGTTCGTATGGGTTTAGAAATACCTGGGTTGGTAGAAGTACCAGCTTCATCTGAGCGGTCCATAACATGCAGGGCGGGTCCCGATGCTGGGCCTTTGCCCTTAGCTCCCTGAGCTTGGTTTGTTGGTGGAGGCGAGTATCGCTGGCTCCACTCTTATGGCCGGTGTTTGCCTTTGCTCCCGGGCGATAGTTTCTGCTCTCTGGGTTTTTAATGCACTCGAAGGCACGGTGTCCCCATATCTGACAGTGGCGGCACTGGACTTTCTCCCCTTGGCAGTCCACACCGGGGTGATCCTTTCCACATTGTCTACAGTTGAAGTGGCGGACAAACTTCTGGCCCGTATTTGAGCCATGTCCAGAACCTAATACAAACGAGGTCAATTACATATTCTAACGGTACTGAAATAATCACATAAGTTTCATTTAACTGTTTGGTTAGAGTGCCTACCCTTAGATGGGTAGGTTTTCTGTGGCTTTGCTGCTCCGTGGGTTACTGGCTGGGGGTTCCAACAGTCTGGTTCCCTTTCCCCTGATAGGACCCCTGGCCTCTCTGAAAGGGTTTGTTCCTTCTGTTGGAGTTTCCCTGCTTGGCATCATCGCTGCCAGGCCCGTCCTTTCTCTTCTGGGAGCTCAAAGCATCCCTTCTTTTGCATGTGATCTCCACAACGGAGGCAGCGTGGTAACATTCCTGAAATCTCAAGGTATCAGTTTCCAAATCTCCCATGACGGAGTTAGTAGGTAATAAAATTCCAACTGGTTTATATTTTTCCCTGTTTTACCTGTAAGCTGGTGGGAATGACTGGTCCCATCCCAAATTGGAGCCGAGGACTCAGTCCCCCATAGAACCGGTCGACCAAAATCTGGTCCGAGTATCCTAATCCGGGTAGTAGTCGGAGTAGTGAAGTAAACTTTGCATAGTATTCATCCACGGTCATCTTTCCAGTCTGTTCCAGCGTCAAACTCCCTAGTCTTCACCATCCTGGTGTGGGCCGGGTAGTACTTGCCCCTAAGTAGTGCGGTGTAGGCTCCCCAAGTGAAAGCTGGATCGTCCATGTGGTCGGCCTTCACCATATTCCACCAATCCCTTGCTGCATCTTTCAAGTAAAAGGCAGCGAGCCTCACCTTGTCCCTAGCTGGGACGGCGAGTGTCTCAAATGCTGTTTCCATCTCCATGATATAAGTCTCCAAGTGTACAGGGTCAGTCTGTCCTTTGAATACAGTTGGCCTGAGATCAGCCAAACTCTTCACCCAATCCTTCTCTCTGGGTGGTGGTGGTGGAGGTTGCTGCTGCGCAACTCCCGCTTGTGCAAATGCTTGAGCTATCAAAGTAGCAATATCAGCCAGCCTGACGGGCGACTCCTCTGCTGTCTGTCCGCGGCGTCCACCTCTTCCTGACATCTGCAGATGTTGATGTATATTAGATACTATGGTCACAATCTTGGTCTTGGATAGTAGTCTAAGTAAAGCTAACTTAAACTCCTTTCTATACTATCACTCAACCCGTAACCTAAGGCTTTAGAAATCCTAATCTCGGTGTATTCTTGTATCCAGAGCGTAACTACGCTCTATACCACTTTTTGTAACACCCCAGCCCAAATCTATAACCTGAACGAAGATCGCTCCCAATAAAACTTAAACTGCAGCGGAATAAATTACAATTGAAATACCCCGTATTTAAAAAATAATGATTAATTAGGCTAATAAGTAATTTAGAGGCTTAATTAAGTATAAATAATTATTAGGGAACAAATCCCGAAGAAAACGGATCCTTAAAATGGATTAAAATCGCTAACGAACATTAAAGCGCGTTTTTCGAGGTAACCGGGAAAACGTGTCTTTAAGCGGGTCAAATAGACTCGTAACAATTTTGGTCAACTAAATATTCAATAAAAATATTAGTGAAGTGTTAGAACCAATAAAATCAATAAAACGAGAGATTAGTAAAAACTGTCAATAACGGGAAGTTGTGGGGTAGAAGTATAAATAACACAACTAGTGTGTCCAATATTGCAAATAAATTTTCAAAACCCACATGGGTTCAGTGTGCTGTCCGATTTTGGTCTCACACACACACACACACTTAACTCCTTTTACTCACAAACAAACAAAACAATAACACCTTACTTTATTACTTATTCCCACTCACACATAATCTCTCTCCTCCTCACATTCTCTTCTCTCACGTAAGGAAGCCCCCACCCAGCTCTCTCTATTCTCCTTTCTTCTTCCTCATGCGATTTCCATGGTGGAAATAGAGAACCACTACAAAACTCACCTTCTCTCCTTTGTATCTCCCTCTACACTCTTCCAAAAATTGTAAAAACACCACCATTGTGTTCCTCTCTCCAAGAGCAACATTTTCATCTTTCCAAAATCCAAAAACAAGCATTTTCGATTTTGAGGGTATACCCCATTTGAAGTTTCAGCACCACCATTAGAGCCACCTTGGTCTCCTTGTTCTTTTGAGGTAAAGATCTCTTTAAAACTCCATCTTTTTCTAGCTTAAAAAGGCAAAACGAATTTGGTGACTAAACCCTTGTTTGGTCTCTCTTGCTCCAGCCGATTTTGGCATTGTGGTGGTGTGAGAAATCTTGTTCTTGAGCTAACCCAAACAACTCTTGAGCTCTTGGAAGGTAATAAGTTTTCTAAACCCTAAAACCTAGATTAAAACTTATTAATGGTTAGGGTTAGTATTTAGCATTGAATGGTGCATTGAAATATGTTGTGTATGGGTTGTAGTGTTAGATTTGTTGAGTTTGCAAACCGAAAGAGAGAAGAAGGAAGAAGAGAAAGGAACCTAGAAGGAAACAAGGTAAGGAAGCTCACCTTTGTGTAGTTTTGTATAAGTATGTGTAACAGATTTTTAGAATGAGAATGTGTATTACAAATATAATGCATTAGTAGTATAAAGAGTAAGAGGAGATAAGCATTTTGAAGTCTTTGAAAACATTGTAAAACTCATTCAAACAGGTTGGGAATTTGGTGTTGAGTGCAGGAATTTTTGTAGTGTTGTTTAGTATTAGTATTTGAGTATGGGAGCTATGTATAAATGCTATTGAAACAGGTGAGAGTTATATATTTGTGTGCAAAACAATGTGGTGAGTGTGTAGAAATACAAGAGAGACTATGGCAAAATTTAATTAGAATTGGAACACTTAGTGAATTTTAACTAGGTGAATGATGTAAGTGTAACAGATTTTGAGATAGTTAGATTGAGGGAAGAGGGGAGAGATAGTTAATGTAGTTGTAAGGTATTAGAGGTGTTAGGAATGACATAGAAGAGGGAGTTGTTGGGAGAGAGGTTGATTAAAATCTGTAGCATAATATGGTAAGGGAGGAAAACTAGTGTAAGTGTTGAATAAAAACTTAGAGAATTATGTATGTAACTTGGTATAAATTGGGTGATGAATTAGATGAATTAGCATGGTTTGAGTGTTTAAATTGTGTAAAAACATGTTAGAATGTATGTAGGAAGATTGGGGAAGCAATGGGTGAAAATGGGAAAGAAAAACAAGGTCTGTAGCAAATTCTGCTACCGACCGACCCAGGTCTGGGTCGGACCGTGGGTCGGTCGGAGCTTAAGAAACGAAAATAAACTCTCGGCAAAGGACCGACCCAGGAGCCGTGGGTCGGACGTGGGTCGGTCGGACTCAAATTTTCTGTTGTCGAAGTTTCGCACTTCGACCGACCCAGAGGTGGGTCGGTCGGTGGGTCGGTCGAAGCTTGGACAACAGATCGAAACTCTCGGCAATGGACCGACCCAGAGGTGTATGGGTCGGTCGGAATGGTTCTGGGTCGGTCGGGAGAAATTTCAAAGACGAAAACTTTCGGTAATGGACCGACCCAGGGTTTTGGGTCGGTCGGTGGGTCGGTCGACCCATAACTTACAAAAAAAAAAAAAAAAAAAAAAAAAAAAACTAAATGATTATAACTAGTATATATGTGTATATATATGTATACCACCAATACATATGTATATGTATATGTGTAAGGAAGTGAACCATGGTAAGTAAATAAGAGTAAGTAAATAAAATGTAAGTATAGGAAATGTAAAGACTTAGTAAGTATGAGTTAGGGAACATAGTAAGAGTACAAGTAAAGTAATTGTAGTTAGTTAATCATTCATTTGTATGTATATCTTAGGACTTGATTTGTGACATCGAAGAACGTTTGGAATCACGTACGACGGTGAACGGTATGAATTCCTCATGCCCCGAATGCTATCATGGCTACTCTGATTTGTGTGTTGTGTGCTAATTGATCACCAATAAAGATAAATGCACGAATCGGAGTTAATATGCTTACTTGTGAATATGTAGTGTTGTATGATGTTGTATACTTTCTTTAAATCTTAGTTTGTATACTTCATGAAATGTATGGACGATATGAATGTGTTATGTATGATGTATTGCACTGTGACCGATTGTGATGATGGACTTCTAACTTGTTCCTAACAATCTAACCATCCTAACTTAAAATGGTAATTAAATTGGAATGAGTAGAAGTCCGATATAGTTTCGGCCACGCGTGAGGATGCGGAGTCACGAGAGGTTGGCTCCAATTCCTGACTCTTAAACTGGTCCGCGGCCCAAATCCCTTAAGTGGGTAGCATCCCGGATTAGTGAGTCAAGTAAATCCCGGATGTGGGACGGAGTAGTCCCCAAGGCCGGAGGTCCCGACGACTTGACTTGAGTATAAGTAAGAATAAGAATGAGTAAGTAAAGTAAAAAGGAAGTAAGTAATTGTAAGTAAGAAGAAGTAAGTAAAGTAAAAGAGTAATATGCATTCCGATTAACCCGGATGCACAATTTGGCTAACCTTGTGAAGGTAAGTATTGTGAACTCTATTGTATTGTTGCCTTGAAGTGAATGATGTATTGTATGTATGTAGTATGTTTGTATGTAAAGCATGTATGTATGAGTAATGAACAAGCATGTTTAGCGGTCGCCAATTAGTCGGCGTACCCTTGCTAGCAATCGGTATATGCGGAGTTCATGCGCAGCGTAAGCTGACCCCTCGGGGGACCATTTTTACTACACGCAGGTACAGAGAGTGATGAAGCTGATGAAGACTTAGTTTATTTCTTGTCTTCTTTTTGTTGTAAACTGAATTTGATCGGTGTACTGAGTAGTACAGGCTTAGATTTTTGAATAGCCGGTGTACCATGGGGTACACCTTTTTGGGATATTGTGAATGGATGGCATTGGTATAGATGAGTAGGATTAAACTCACTCTTTTGGAAGCTTAGAAATGGGAATGTAATTTGATACACTCTAAATACTCGGTAATCCTTGGATGTAAGCGTATGGTATTTTGTAAATGGCTAAGCGTGATTTAGTAGCTCGGTACATAGGTTCATCAGACCGTGACTGTAAGCATTAGTAGCCTTGCTAGCCGTATGGGCGGTTAGCGGCATTGTTTCACCCGCCGTAGTAAGTAAGTATTCCGCTGCGAACTCATTGAATTAACAGGACGATTAGACGGTAAGCATAGGATTAACGGTTGGGGTGTTACAAAAAGTGGTATCAGAGCGTAGTTACGCTCTGATGTCCAAAGTACCGAGCATAGGGAAATACCGAGTTAGGATTTCAACCATCTTAAGATGGATACTTAGAAACCTAACTAGGAACTACCGTTGTCAACAACGGATACCCTTAACGTTCTTATGAACGATACCATGTTTTAATTCCAAGACCTTTGAGTCATTTCTTGCGGAGCCTAATGAAACTGTTAAACATTCAGATGTCAGGACGAGGCCGAGGCCGACCTAGAGGCGAAGCCTCCGATGGAACGGCGCGCAGACGATAGCTGAGATCGTCGCCGCCACGGTAGCGCAGATGCTACCCCAAGTAATCCAAGCTGTACAACAATCTCAGCAGAACCAAACTCAAACGGGACCAACCCCTCCCCCTCCACCCAGAGAAGCTAACTGGGTCAAAGCTGTAGCGGAACTCCGCCCTCCTTGCTTTAGGGGCGAGAGTGATCCGGCTAAGCTAGAAGCGTACATCTCCGAAATGGAGACCGCTTTTGAACACTCGAAGCTCCTGCTGGAGTTCGAGTCAGAGTAGCCGCCTACTACTTGAAGGATGCGGCCATGGATTGGTGGAAATTGGTGAAGCACGAGCATGTAAGCGACCCCACCTTCGACTGGGATTCTTTTGCATCTCTCCTCCGATCTAAGTACTACCCAGAGCATGTCAAAACGAAGAAAGCTTGAACTTGACGCCTTAAAGATGACAGACAAGATGTCTGTGGATGAGTACTACCGCACCTTCACCTCTATCTCCGTCTCCTCCCCGATCTTGGATACACCGGCCAGGTGTTGGTCGATCGCTTCTATGGCGGTCTGAGCCATCGCCTTCGGTACGGTATGGGCTATACCAGGTTTACCTCCCTTCAGGTAAATATCGGTTACCCTTAGTATCAATTCAATTCTTAATTCCTTGAATTCCTTGAATCTTTTCCTTATTCCTTCTTAAATATCATCCCGGCTAATACCTGAAATTTCAGGAGTGTTATCACGCGGCCTCCCGCGTTGAGATCACTTGCCAGTTAAGGGATGAGGAAACCGCGCTGAAGCGCAAGGCTAACAACAAAAACACCAGCACCGAGGAGCAGAACCAGGGTAAAAGCTGGAAGAAGAAGAAAGGGAACTTCTTTTCTCAGAAGAAGTCCCCAAGTGAGAGCAGTGCCCATGCTGAGCAGGGCAAACCAGCTGAGATCCTTCAGCTTGGTTATTCTGCACCGGTGGCAGCTAAGCCACTGAGATCACACCCTCCTAAGGGTAAATTCTACTTCCAATTTGTATTCATGTAAGTATCATTTCTAGTATACCCACGCACACATGTGCTAACCCTCTAACCTCAGGTTCTAGCTCCGGAGCCGCCAAAACCTTCTCCGACGGCCGCACCTATGTGTGCAGAAAGTGCAACCAGGACCATCCTGGTAAGGATTGCTACGGGAGGGAGATCAAGTGCTACAATGCCAGAAGCTGGGACACACAGCTAACAAGTGCCCGGAGAGTGGAAAGCAAAGGGAAACTTCCAGAACTATAAGCAGAGAGAGGGCAAGGAGGTGGCATCCGGCGATGCACCGGCCCAGCAGGCACCTCAGGGACAGGGATCCCGGGGCCCTCAGAGAGGCGCCTCAGAGGCAGCCTGTTCTGCATGTGATTGACCGCGATGGGCCCGGTTCGAAATCCGGCCAAGGTAATCACCTAAACCTTTAATCCTTGAAATAGCATGCCTAGTAGTAGAGTAACTGTATGAGTGAATGCATGAGTAAATGAAAGTGTATTAAGCATGAAATGAGTAGTTGAAACTAGTACTCACCGTAGATGAAATTTGTAACCATAGGAAGCTTTAGTATCTGTTACCGATACCGGTAACCTGAATCAGAAGAGATCGACATCACCAACACGACTACACCAACAAACAGTGTCAGGTCATCCGCCAGGTATGATCTTATTAAGGGATACCTGACACCCGAAGCACAAATCTCAATCATCACGATGCAACGAGCTAGGAACGGGTCAAGGAGGATTTTATACACCCGAATTCCCCGGTGGAGCGAAGATGAAGCTGAAGATGATGTGCTTGGGAAAGGACTGGAATCCTTATACCAAGGCATACCAAAGACACGACAACATGACGGAGCAACGCCACCGACAATACCTCCAGAGTTCCAGACACTCGTCACGCAAGCAGTAGAACTTGCACAACAATGTGAACGTGAACCAATCCCCGCACTTGAAGCGGACCTTTGTATCGTCAACTTCTATGAGAAAGAAGGACGACTTGGGTTACACCAAGACAAGGACGAGACAGCGGAATCTCTCGAACAGGAGTGCCCGTAGTGTCTTGGTCCATTGGTGATGACGCCGTATTTTTGTATAGCGAGCAGAAGCGTGTGGACCTTGCACAGAAATTGGTATTGAGATCAGGAGATGTCCTAATCATGGGTGGAAAATCTAGGATGCTGTTTCATGGGATCAACAAGATCAAATTGAACACGGCACCACCGGCAATAATCAATGCCACACACATGAAACCAGGACGCCTGAACCTTACCTTTAGGAAGTATTAAATTTCATAGTATCATGTAACCTATTAGTAACGTGTATTAGAGACACGGTTTGTATGATGGTTGGTTTATCAATAAAGAGCAGTGTTGATTTAAATTCCACTTGTGTCCACCATCAATACTTATCCAATTGTGACTTCAATAGGTTGTGGACTCGGTACCGAAGGTAACCTGAGCATCCTCACCGAAGCACAAGCCGGCAGAAGCGGCACCATCTTAACTGGAACCTTCCCAGTAAATGGCATTGATGCCAATGTATTATTCGACTCCGGCGCCTCTCACACCTTCGTATCACCATCCTTTGTGAAGAGGTTGAAGCTAGATGCGGATGAGCTACCGAATTTCATGGTTACTCTCCCATCGAAGGAGCGAGTAAAGTGTACCAAATACTATCAATCAGCCACCATTGAAAAAAAACGAGGCGTTTCCCATTTCCTTCATCGAATTCAATGGATTGGGATTCGACCTTATCATTGGAATGAATTGGTTGGAGCGGCACAAGGGTAGAATCCTCTGCGCCGAGCATCGATTGCTGCTCAAGAGTCCTTCTGGGGTTACCGTATCTTACCGCCAGAGACCGAGAGAGCCTTCGACCACACTTATATCTGCCATGGCTATGTACCGGGAGCTCAGAAAGGGCCAAGAAGTGTATTTGTGTTATGTACAAGACCTGGAGCGAGATCCAGAGTTCAGCGATGATGTACCAGTTATCTGAGTATCCTGATGTGTTTCCTAAGGAGCTACCCGGCATGCCACCACCGAGGCAGTTGAATTTGAGATTGACCTATTGCCAGGTACCGGTCCCATTGCTAGGGCACCGTACCGCATGGCACCTGCTGAAATGACCGAACTAAAGGAGCAGTTGAGATTTCTAGACAAAGGGTTTATACGCCCGAGCGTATCACCCTGGGGAGCACCGGTCTCTTCGTGAAGAAGAAGGACGGTAGCCTCCGCTTTGTATTGACTACCGCGAGCTGAATGCGGTCACAGTCAAAAAAAATACCCATTGCCACGCATCGACGACCTATTTGACCAGTTGAAAGGAGCATCGGTCTTTTCCAAGATTGACCTCCGTTCTGGGTATCATCAGATTGCAATCAAAGAGCAAGACATCGAGAAAACGGCATTCCGTACCAGATATGGCCACTACGAATTCACAGTGATGCCATTCGGTTTGTCAAACGCACCGGCAAAATTCATGGACCTCATGAATCGTTTATTCAGTGAGCAGTTGGACACTTCGGTTGTGGTCTTCATCGACGACATCCTTGTATATCTAAGTCACCAGAGGAACATGAAATTCACTTGAGGAAAGTGCTTGAGACACTGCGCGAGAACCAGCTGTATGCGAAGTTCTCCAAATGCGAGTTTTGGCTTGATCAGGTATCATTCCTCGGACATGTCATCTCGAGCGCAGGTATCTCAGTTGACCCTTCTAAATAGAAGCTGTACGATCATGGCCTAGACCTAAGACTGTTACCGACATTCGGAGCTTTCTTGGTCTAGCCGGTTACTACCGGAGATTCGTAAAGGACTTCTCAAAAGTCGCTAAGCCCATGACTACATTGATGAAAAAGGATGCACCGTTTGTATGGACAGACGAGTGCGAAGTATCATTTCAGAGCCTTAAGACTCATTGACCTCAGCGCCCATCCTTACTCTTCCAGAGGGCACAGAGGGATTTGAGGTATACTGTGATGCATCAGGCAAAGGAATGGGATGCGTACTCATGCAGCATGGCAAGGTTGTTGCTTATGCCTCCCGCCAGCTGAAAAACATGAGGAGAATTACCCGACTCACGACTTAGAGCTAGGAGCCATTGTCTTCGCCTTGAAGATATGGCGACACTATCTCTATGGGGTAAGCATCACCATCTACTCCGATCATAAGAGCTTACAGTATGTATTCACTCAGAAAGAACTCAACTTGAGACAGAGAAGATGGATGGAATTTCTCAGACTATGACATCAATCTGCAGTATAAGGAAGGGAAGGCTAATGTGGTAGCCGACGCCCTGAGCCGTCGAGCACACTCGCTCCATTCGCTACTCGCTTCTTCTAGCTTGGTTGACGAGGTGCGAGATGCTCAGTTGAGCGACCCTTACCTAACCGAAATCAGACAAAAGATCGAAATGGTACATTTGAGAAGAAAAGTATGACTTCAAGCTACATGAAGATGGTTTGATTCGGTTGAATGGCAGGCTATGCGTCCCCCGAAGCAATGCAGCTAAGGGATCGCATCCTGCGAGAGTCACATAGTTCTACATTATCAGTCCATCCGGGAGCCTCCAAGATGTACAAAGACATGAAGAGGTACTTCTGGTGGTCTGGATGAAGTCAGATGTGACAGAATTTGTGCTAAGATGCTTAACATGCCAGAAGGTAAATTTGAACATCGTAGACCGGGCGGAATGGTACAATCGATGCCAGTTCCGGAGTGGAAATTTCATGATATCTCCATGGATTTTGTTGTAGGACTCCCACCTGCTAGGGGAGGACTCAACATGATCTGGGTTGTAGTAGATCGCCTTACCAAGGTTGCCAGATTCATACCGATGAAGGACACCTGGAAGGTAGTAAGCTAGCTGAGCTTTTGATAAGGAGATTATCAGACACCACGGAGTCCCTAAGACCATAGTATCTGACCGCGACACCAGATTTCTTTCGAGATACTGGAGAGCTACAAGGGAAGCGCTGGGTACAGAATTGAAGCTGAGTACCGCCTTCCATCCTCAGACCGACGGTCAGACAGAAAGGACCATCCAGACATGGAGGACATGCTTCGGGCATGTGCCTTGGACTTTCAGGGGAGTTGGTTAGATAAGCTTCATCTTATCGAGTTCTCGTATAATAATAGTATCACGCCTCGATTAAGATGTCGCCTTTCCAAGCTCTATACGGTAGACCTTGCCGTACACCCTTGTGTTGGGATGAGTCAAGCGAAGCGGTCATCATAGGACCGGAATACCTTGAGCAAGTACAAGCCGAAGTGCAACAATTCGAGCTAATATGAAGGCAGCCCAAGATAGACAGAAATCCTATGCGGATGTGAGACGACGCGACCTTGAGTTCGCCGTGGGACCAAGTGTTCTTGCGCGTTTCACCTATGAAGGGTGTCTTCCGTTTTGGTCAGAAGGGCAAGCTAAGCCCAAATTTGTAGGGCCGTACACTATCACCGAAAGAGTTGGTTCAGTAGCCTACAGGTTAGCATTACCTGAGGACTTGGGACGTGTCCATGATGTATTTCATGTGTCACAACTCAAGAAGTATATGGCTGATCCTTCTCATGTGTTGGAGCCCGAGAGACTTTCCATCGAGCCAAACATGAGGTATGTTGAAACCCCAGTGAGGATCCTTGATAGGAAGACCAGAGACACTCGCCATAAGTCTATACGAATGGTGAAGGTCCTATGGTCTAACCATGATGTCGAAGAAGCGACATGGGAGTTAGAAGATGCCATGAAGGCTAAGTACCCACAGTTGTTCATAGACTAGTTAGTCTAGCATATAATATACGGGTACGGGTCGTACCCCTTTTAAGGGGGGTAGAACCCTTTGCTTAGCATTGCTTCGGGGTAAGCATTGCATTTTGTATGGCACATGTAGTGCAAGTGAATTGTAGTATGATGTAATGTGTAGTGAATGATGTGTATGTGCAATGTTGGTGTAATGTGTATTGTGGATGGTAATGATGTATTTTGTATTGGTATGGTATGAATGAAATGGTGCATTGTGTATGTGAATTGTGAATTGTGTATCGTACTTGGTTTTGTATGCTTGGAATGTGGAATGAAGTAAACACCTCATAGGTGTAGTAAGACACATTAGGACAATTGGTTTGCCTAATGAGTAGAAACTATTAACCTTGAGCAACTTTGAGGGCAAAGTTTCTTAAGGGGGGTAGATTGAAATACCCCGTATTAAAAATAGTGATTAATTAGGCTAATGAGTAATTTAGAAGCTTAATTAAGTATAAATAATCAAGGGAACAAATCCCGAAGAAAACGGATCCTTAAAATGGATTAAAATCACTAACGAACCTTAAAGCGCGTTTTTCGAGGTAACCGGGAAAACGTGTCTTTAAGCGGGTCAATTAGACTCGTAACAATTTTGGTCAACTAAATAATCATTAATAAATGTTAGTGAAGCGTTAGGACCAATAAAATCAATAAAACGAGAGATTAGTAAAAACTGTCAAAAACGGGA
Organism: Limonium bicolor; assembly: GCA_023374045.1. Classification (NCBI taxonomy): domain Eukaryota; kingdom Viridiplantae; phylum Streptophyta; class Magnoliopsida; order Caryophyllales; family Plumbaginaceae; genus Limonium; species Limonium bicolor. The sequence goes on from CM041778.1 coordinate 35,037,509, forward strand.
AGTTGTGGGGTAGAAACATAATTAACACAAACTGATGTGTCCAATATTGCAAATAAATTTCAAAACCCACAAGTGGGTCTGTGTGCTAGCCGATTTTAAGGCCCTCACCCTCACACTCTCTTATTTCTTTATTGTGTCTAATACACTAGAGGACAAAACCATTAAGAGATCAAAAAGCAAAATATTTTCCTCTCTCCTCCATTCACTCCCTCTCTCACGTGAAGACCCTCACCCAGCACCCTCTCTTTCCCTCTTCTTCTTCTCCAAGCGATTTCCATGGCTTCTTGAAGAAACTCACAAAACTACCACTTCTCTCCTCTTGTTACTCTAGCAAACCTCTTCCAAAAATTACAAAAATTACACCATTGTCTTCCTCTCCTCAAGAGCTACGATTCCCTCTTTTCAAAATCCAGAAAAGAGCACTTTCGATTTTATGGGTATACCCCATTGGAGGCTTCAACACCACCATTAGAAGGCCCTCCTTCTCCTTGTTCTTCTAAGGTAAAAATATTTTGAAAACTCCATCTTTTTCTAGCCCTAAATGGCAAAACGAAAATCTAGAACTAAACCCTTGTTCTTCCTCTTGTTCTAGCCGATTTTGGCTTGTTGGTGGAGTTGGAAATATTGTTCTTGAGCCACTCCAAGCTCCATTTGAACCCTTGCAAGGTAATATAAATTCTAAACCCTAGAATGTACATTAGAACTTGATTAATGTTTAAGGTTAGTTTTAGTATTGAAAATATGTATGTTGATGGGCTGTAGCATTGGAGGTTTGGTTTGAAACCGGTAGAGAGAGAGAGAAGGAAGAAGCAAGAAGAAGAAGAGAAGCAAGGTAAATAAGCTCACCTTTGTGTAGTTTTGTAAATGTATATGTAACAGATTTTTAAGAATGAAAATTGGTATTGTAAAATGATAATGCATTAGGAATATAATGTGTAAGAGAATACAAGTATTTTGGAAGCTTTAAAAGATGTGTAAAACTCATTTAAAACAGATTGGGAATGGTATCTTGAGTGCAGGAATTTTGTAGTGTTGTTAGTGTTGTTTTGGTATTGGTATTATGAATGGGAGCTTGTATGTTTTTGATTGTTGAAACAGGTGAGATGAGAGTTAATATGTGAGCTAGAATATGTGGTGAGTGTATAGAAAATACAAGGGAGACTATGGCAAAATCTACCTAGGATTAGAACACTTAGTGAATTTAAACTAGGTGAATGAAGGGTGTTGTAACAGATTTTGTTTGGATAGATAGATAAGTTGAGAGAGGTAATAGTTATAATGCATAATAGGTGTTGAATGACATTAGAAGAGGGAGTGTAGTTGAGAGAGTGTTAGCATCAAAATCTGTAGCATAATGTAAGGAGGAAAACTAGTGTAAGTGTTGAAGTAAACTAGGAGAATTATGTGTATAACTTGTATAGAGTTGTGTGATGAATTAGGAAATGAATTAACATGAATTAGAGTGTTTAAATTGTGTAAAACATGTTAGGATGTATGTAGGAAGATTGGGGAAACAATGGGTGAAATGAAAGAAAAACAAGGTCTGTAGCAAATTCTGCTACCGACCGACCCAGGTCTGGGTCGGACCGTGGGTCGGTCGGAGCTTAAGAAACGAAAATAAACTCTCGGCAAAGGACCGACCCAGGAGCCGTGGGTCGGACGTGGGTCGGTCGGACTCAAATTTCCGTTGTCGAAGTTTCGCACTTCGACCGACCCAGAGTGGGTCGGTCGGTGGGTCGGTCGAAGCTTGGACACAGATCGAAACTCTCGGCAATGGACCGACCCAGAGGTGTATGGGTCGGTCGGAATGGTTCTGGGTCGGTCGGGAGAAATTTCAAAGACGAAAACTTTCGGTAATGGACCGACCCAGGGTATTGGGTCGGTCGGTGGGTCGGTCGACCCATAACTTACAAAAAAAAAAAAAAAAAAAAACTAAATGATTATACTAGTATATATGTGTATATATATGTATACCACCAATACATATGTATATGTATATGTGTAAGGAAGTGAACCATGGTAAGTAATAAGAGTAAGTAAATAAAATGTAAGTATAGGGAATGTAAAGACTTAGTAAGTATGAGTTAGGGAACATAGTAAGAGTACAAGTAAAGTAATTGTAGTTAGTTAATCATTCATTTGTATGTATATCTTAGGACTTGATTTGTGACATCGAAGAACGTTTGGAATCACGTACGACGGTGAACGGTATGAATTCCTCATGCCCCGAATGCTATCATGGCTACTCTGATTTGTGTGTTGTGTGCTAATTGATCACCAATAAAGATAAATGCACGAATCGGAGTTAATATGCTTACTTGTGAATATGTAGTGCTGTATGACGTGTATATTTCCTTGAATCTTAGTTTGTATAATTCATGAAATGTATGGATGAATATGAATGCTTGTATGAATGTTGCAATGTACTGTGGCCGATTTATTTGTGATTGGACATCTAACTTGTTCCTAACAAGCTAACCACTCTAACTTAAATTGGTAATTAAATTGGAATGAGTAGAAGTCCGATATAGTTTCGGCCACGCGTGAGGATGCGGAGTCACGAGAGGTTGGCTCCAATTCCTGACTCTTAACTGGTCCCGGCCCAAATCCCTTAAGTGGGTAGCATCCCGGATTAGTGAGTCAAGTAAATCCCGGATGTGGGACGGAGTAGTCCCCAAGGCCGGAGGTCCCGACGACTTAACTTGAGTATAAGCAAGAAGCAAGAATGAGTAAGTAAGTAAAGGAAAGTAAGTAAGTAAGTATAAGTAATTGAATGAGTAAAGAGTAATATGCACTCCGATTAACCCGGATGCACAATTTGGCTAACCTTGTGAAGGTAAGTATTGTGAACTCTATTGTATTGTTGCCTTGAAGTGAATGATGTATTGTAATGTATGTATGTTTGTATGTAAAGCATGTATGTATGAGTAATGAACAAGCATGTTTAGCGGTCGCCAATTAGTCGGCGTACCCTTGCTAGCAATCGGTATATGCGGAGTTCATGCGCAGCGTAAGCTGACCCCCTCGGGGGACCATTTTTACTACACGCAGGTACCCGCGAGTGATGAAGCTGATGAAGACTTAGTTTAATTTCTTGTCTTCTTTTTGTATGTAAACAATGAATTTGAGATCGGTGTACTGAGTAGTACATGGCTTAGATTTTTGAATAGCCGGTGTACCATGGGGTACACCTTTTTGGGATATTGTGAATGGATGGCATTGGTATAGATGAGTAGGATTAAACTCACTCTTTTTGGAAGCTTAGAAATGGGAATGTAATTTGATACACTCTAAATACTCGGTAATCCTTGGATGTAAGCGTATGGTATTTTGTAAATGGCTAAGTGTGATTTAGTAGCTCGGTACATATGTTCATCAGACCGTGACTGTAAGCATTAGTAGCCTTGCTAGCCGTATGGACGGTTAGCGGCATTGTTTCACCCGCCGTAGTAAGTAAGTAGTATTCTTCCGCTGCGAACTCATAGAATTAACAGGACGATTAGACGGTAAGCATAGGATTAACGGTTGGGGTGTTACAGTACCCTCCGTGCTATACGGATACTAGACAACTAGTCTACAAATAAATTCGGGTACTTCGCCTTCATGGCGTCCTCTAATTCCCAAGTCGCTTCCTCGACGTCGTGGTTAGACCACAAGACCTTCACCATTCGTACAGATTTATGGCGAGTGTCTCTTGTCTTGGTATCAAGGATTCGCAGTGGAGTCTCGACATATCTCATCGTCGGCTCTAGGGATAGATGTTCGGGTTCTAATACATGAGAGGGATCGGCTATGTATTTCTTGAGTTGTGATACATGAAAGACATCATGAACACGCCCCAATTCTTCAGGCAATGCTAGCCTATAAGCTACGGCTCCAATCCTCTCGGTAATGGCATACGGGCCTACAAATTTCGGGCTCAGTTTGCCCTTCTGGCCAAATCGAAGACACCCTTCATAGGTGAGACACGCAGGAACACTTGGTCGCCCACGGCGAACTCAAGGTCGCGTCGTCGCACATCCGCATAGGATTTCTGTCTATCTTGGGCTGCCTTCATATTGGCTCGGATTTGTTGTACCTCAGCTTGTACTTGTTCCAAATACTCCGGTCCTATGATGACCGCTTCGCTTGACTCATCCCAACACAACGGGGTACGGCAAGGTCTACCATACAAAGCTTGGAATGGCGACATCTTAATCGAAGCATGGTAGCTATTGTTATACGAAAACTCGATAAGATGAAGCTTCTCAATCCAGCTCCCCTGGAAGTCTAAGGCACATGCCCTTAGCATATCCTCTAGTGTTTGGATGGTCCTTTCTGTCTGACCGTCGGTCTGTGGATGGAAGGCGGTGCTAAGCTTCAACTCAGTACCAAGCGCTTCCCGTGTCGCTCTCCAGTATCTCGAAAGAAATCTGGTGTCGCGGTCAGATACAATGGTTTTTGGGACTCCGTGGTGTCGGATGATCTCCTTGTCGAATAGCTCTGCGAGCTTCGCCACCTTCCAGGTGTCCTTCATCGGTATGAATCGGGCAACCTTGGTGAGGCGATCGACTACTACCCAGATCATGTTGAGTCCTCCCCTAGCAGGTGGGAGTCCAACAACAAAATCCATGGAGATGTCGTGGAATTTCCACTCCGGAATGGGCATGGATTGCACCATTCCTCCCGGTCTTCGGTGCTCAAACTTCACCTTCTGGCATGTGAGACACCTCAGAACATACTCAGTCACGTCTGACTTCATCCTGACCACCAGAAGTACCTCTTCATGTCTTTGTACATTTTAGAGGCTCCCGGATGGACATGCAATGTCGAACAATGTGACTCTCGCAGAATGCGATCCCTTAGCTCAGCATTGCTTCGGGGGACGCATAATCTGCCATTCAAACGGATCAGACCATCTTCATGCAGTTTGAAGTCGTACTTTCGGCGCTCGAAGGTACCATCTGTAATTTTCTGTCTGATCTCTGTGAAGTAAGGGTCGCTCAACTGAGCGTCTCGCACCTCGTCAACCAAGCTAGAAGAAGCGAGTAGCGAATGGAGCGAGTGTGCTCGACGACTCAGGGCGTCGGCTACTACGTTTGCCTTCCCTTCTTTATACTGGAGGTTGATGTCGTAATCCGAGAGGAACTCCATCCACCTCCTCTGCCTTAGGTTCAATTCTTTCTGGGTGAATACGTACTGTAAACTTTTGTGGTCGGAGTAGATGGTGATGCTTACCCCATAGAGATAGTGTCGCCATATCTTCAAGGCGAAGACAATGGCTCCTAACTCTAGAATGTGTCGGGTAATTCTCCTCATGCTTTTTCAGCTGGCGGAGCATAGGCTACTACCTTGCCATGCTGCATGAGTACGCATCCCATGCCCTTGCCCGATGCATCACAATACACCTCAAATCCCTCTGTGCCCTCTGGAAGTGTAGAATTGGCGCTGAGGTCAATGAGTCTTTCAATTTCTGAAGGATACTCGCACTCTCTGTCCATACAAAGGGTGCATCTTTCTTCATCAATGACGTCATGGGCTTAGCGACTTTTGAGAAGTCCTTTACAAACCTCCGGTAATAACCGGCTAAACCAAGAAAGCTCCGGATGTCGGTAACAGTCTTAGGTCTAGGCCATGATCGCACTGCTTCAATTTTGGATGGATCTACTGAAATGCCCGCGCTCGAGATGACATGACCGAGGAATGATACCTGATCTAGCCAAAACTCGCATTTGGAGAACTTCGCATACAGCTGGTTCTCGCGCAGTGTCTCAAGTACTTTTCTCAAATGGTTTTCATGCTCTTCTGGTGACTTCGAATACACAAGAATGTCGTCAATGAATACTACTACTGAAGTGTCCAGCTGATCACTGAATAACCGATTCATTAGGTCCATGAATTTGGCTGGTGCATTAGACAAACCGAATGGCATCACCGTGAATTCGTAGTGGCCATATCTTGTTCGGAATGCTGTTTTCTGAATGTCTTGCTCTTTGATAGCAATTTGGTGGTAACCGGATCGGAGATCAATCTTAGAAAAGACGGATGCTCCCTTCAACTGATCGAACAGGTCGTCGATGCGTGGCAATGGGTACTTATTCTTTACAGTGACCGCATTCAATTCGCGGTAGTCGATGCAGAGGCGGAGACTACCGTCCTTCTTCTTCACGAAGAGGACCGGTGCTCCCCAGGGTGATACGCTCGGGCGTATAAACCCTTTGTCGAGAAGATCATGTAGCTGTTCTTTGAGTTCTGCCATTTCTGCCGGTGCCATACGGTATGGTGCCCTAGCGATGGGACCAGTACCCGGTACAAGATCGATTCGATTCAAATTCTACCGCCCTCTGTGGTGGCATACCAGGTAGCTCTTTCGGAAATACATCAGGGAATTCTGAGACTACTGCTACCTCGTCACTGAACTCTGGATCTCTCTCCAGGTCTTGCACGTGACATAAATACACTTCATGCCCTTTTCTGAGCTCCCGATACATTGCCATGGCGGAGATGACTGTAGTTGAAGGCTCTCTCGGTCTCTGGCGGTATGAAACAGTGACCCCAGATGGACTCTTGAGCAGCAATCGGTGCTCGGCGCATAGGATTCTCCCCTTGTGCCGCTCCAACCAGTTCATTCCAATAATTAAGTCGAATCCCAATCCGTTGAATTCAATGAAGGAAATGGGAAACGCTTCACCTTTGATTTGAATGGTGGCTGATTTGTAATACTTGGTACATTGTACCCGCTCCTTCGATGGGAGAGTAACCAAGAAGTTCGGTAGCTCATCCGCATCTAGCCCCAACTTCTTCGCAAGAGATGGCGATATGAAGGTGTGAGAGGCGCCGGAGTCGAATAATACTGAGGCTTCGATGCCGTTTACTGGGAATGTTCCCGTTAGAATGGTGCCGCTCTTGCCGGCTTGTTCTTCGGTGAGGATGCTCAGGTTACCTTCGGTACCGAGTCCACAACCTATTGATTCATGAGATTATAAGTAAAGATGGTGGAACGCAAGTGGAATTTAATAACCAACACTGCTTTTATTGAATAACCAACCATCATACATACTGTGTCTCTAATACACGTTACTACTGGATTACATGCTACTACAAGATTAATACTTTCTAAAGGTAAGGTTCAGGCGTCCTGGTATCATGTGTGTGGCATTGATTATTGCCGGTGGTGCCGTATTCAACTTGATCTTCTGGATCCCGTGATACAGCAACCTTGATTTTCCACCCATGATTAGAACATCTCCTGATCTCAATACCAATTTTTCTGCGAGGTCCACACGCTTCCGCTCGCTATACAAATACGGCGTCATCACCAATGGACCAAGACACTACGGGCACTCCTAGTTCAAGAGATTCCGCTGTCTCGTCCTTGTCTTGGTGTAAGCCAAGTCGTCCTTCTTTCTCATAGAAGTTGACGATACACAGATCTGCTTCAAGTGCAGGGATTGGTTCATCTTCACATTGTTGTGCAATTTCTACAGCTTGTGTGACAAGCGTTTGGAATTCTGGGGGTATTGCTGGAGGTGTTGCTCCGTCTCCTGCTCGCGTTGTTTGGTATGTCTTGGTATAAGGGTTCCAGTCCTTTCCCAAGCACATCATTTTCAGCTTCATTGTAGCTCCACCGGGGAATTCGGGTGTATAAAATCCTCCTGGACCCGTTCCTAACTCGTTGCATCGTCGGATGATTGAAATTTGTGCTTCGGGTGTCAGGTATCCTTTTAATAAGATCATACCTGGGCGGATGACCTGACACTGTTCGTTGTTGAAGTGGTGATTGGCGATGTCGGTCTCTTCATGAGGTGAGTTTGAAGGTATTGGGTAACAGATATGGAATTTCCCTAAGGTGGTAAATTCATCTAGAATGAGTTCTAGGCTTACTAATTCATTTCATGCTCAATACATACTTCCATTACTTACTCATGCTCAATTTCATACTTCAAGTACTTACGCATTCATGCTTCATTCATACAATTACTTTAATACTTAGTCATGCTCTTCAAGGATTAAAGGTTACAGTTTACCTGGGCCGGACTTAGTCCCGGTCCCATCACGGTCTATGATGTGTAAGGCCGGCTGCCTCTGCGGTGCGCCCTTCTGCGGACCTCGGGACCCCTGTCCCTGTGAGGTGTGCTGGGCATGAGCATCGCCAGATGCAACCTCCTTGCCCTCACGCTGCTTGTAGCCCTGGTAGTTGCCCTTGGGCTTAGAATTCTCCGGGCATGCATTGGCACGGTGGCCCGGTTTCTGACAAGTGAAGCAGCGGATCTCCCTTCCTTGGCAATCTGTGCCGGGATGATCCTTGTTGCAGTTACGGCAGATGTAGCTGCGGCCATCAGATTGGTTCTTTCCTTGGCCAAATCCAGAACCTATAGCTTTCAAGTTAGCAAGGTTTGGTATACTTACAATACTCTATATACTACAATTCACAAGTGTACTAATTCGGTTTCGGTTTCTTACCCCTGTAGGGCTGAGACCTCAGTGGCTTCGCTGCCACTGGTGCGGTGTAGGCAATCTGTAAGGCTCAGTTGCCTTGCCCTTCTCAGCATGGGCACCGCCGTCTCCGGATGTATTTTTCTGCTGGTGGGAGTGCTTCCCCTTCCTTTTCTTCCAGGGTTTGGATTGGTTTTGTTCATCGGAGGGGTTACCCTTGCCGCTCACCTTGCGCTTCAGCGCTTGTTCCTCATCTCTCAGCTGGCAGGTGATCTCAACTCGAGATGCAGCGTGGTAACACTCCTGAATTACTTAGGCATTAGGTTACATTTACATACGGGAATACTAATTCACATTACTCATGGCTTTTTAAGGGTTCAACTTGTTTACCTGAAGGGAGGTAAACCGAGTGAAGCCCATGCCATACCGGAGTCGATGGCTCAATCCGCCGTAGAAGCGGTCGACCAAGACTTGGCCGGTATACCCAAGGTCGGGTAGAAGTCGGAGAAGAGAGGTGAAGGTGCGGTAATATTCATCAACCGTCATCTTCTCGGTCATTTTTAGTGCATCGAGCTCAAGCCTTTTCTTGGTCTTGACATGCTCGGGGTAGTACTTAGATCGGAGAGAGAGTGAATGCTTCCCATCCGAAAGCAGGGTCAGCTATGTGCTCGGCCTTAACGAGCTTCCACCAGTCCATAGCCGCGTCTTTGAGGTAGTACGCAGCTATCCTCACTCGAACTCCAGCGGGAGTCTCAAGTGTCTCGAAGGCCGTCTCCATCTCGGAGAGGTAGGCCTCGAGCTTGGCGGGGTCGCTCTCGCCTCTAAAGCAAGCAGGTCGAAGGTCGGCGACAGCTTTTACCCAATTCGTTTCTCGGGGATGAGGTGGGTCGGGCTGCTGCTGCTGCTGCTGTGTTTGCTGTACAGCCGTTATTACTTGCGGTAGCATCTGCGCTACCGTGGCGGCGACGATCTCAGCTATCGTCTGCGCGCCCGGTCCATCAGATGTCTCTCCTCTAGGTCGGCCTCGACCCCGTCCTGACATCTGAACAAGTGTGGATTACATTAGATGTTGTGATACTATGACCTCATGGTCTTCATTCAAACAATGGTATCGTCTTTGCAGACGTTAGTGGTATCCGTTATTGCTAACGGTAGTTCCTAGTTAGGTTTCTAAATATCCGTCTTAAGACGGTTGAAATCCTAACTCGGTAATCACTACTCTTAAGAGTCTAATCATCAGAGCGATACTTCGCTCTGATACCACTTTTTGTAACACCCCAACCGCTAATCCTTCCATTATCCTCTGATCCTTCCCATAATTACCTTACTCGCAGCGGAATACTTACCTACTCCCGGCGGGTGATACAATGCCGTTAACCATCCAAGGTTAACAAGGCTACTACTACTTACCGTATCGGTCTGACGATTAGAATGAATACATACATACTACTTACTTTACAATACCAATTACTTAATTACATTTGATTACCGAGTATACCGAATATATGAATTACATTCCATGTCTACTTCCCAAAAATGATGAGTTTATACAACTACTCCTTCTATCCAATCAAATTCAATATCCCAAAAAGGTGTACCACATGGTACACCGGCTACCAAAAGCTCTAGCCGTGTACAACTCGGTACACTATTCCAATCCTACTACTACTACTCCAAAAAGAATTACATGCTGCCCTTACTCTACCTTCACGCCTCGCGGGTACCTGTGGAGTAAAAACATTCCCCCTAGGGGGTCAGCTTACGCTGCATATGATAACCGCATACCCCGCGTACTAGCGAGGGTACGCCAACTATTTGGTCGAGTACATGCGGTTCGTTTCATTCATACATACATACATGCTTTATGCAATACAATACAATACATTCATTTTACCAAGCATACATACATACAATACATTCAAGAAATACCATACAAGTCATTCAGTCATACTTACCATACTCACCGCATCACGGAGATACAATTCTCCAATACATACAAGGTCTTGTTAGCCTTATTACACACCCGGGTTAATCGGGTGTTCAATACTTTTACTCCGGTCAATGACTTACAATAGTCAAGACCAATACAAATACATACTTCTTACATACTTTACTTCCAGTTAAGTCGGGATGACCTCCGGGCAGGGAACTACTTCCCACCACCGGGCTTTAGGGTGGCCCACTAATCCAGGATGCTACCCATACAAAGGGAATTGGTCCAAGGAAAAGATCATAGCCAGGATTCGGTTCCAACCTCTTGTGGTTCCTTATCCTCACGCGTGGCCGAAACTATATCGGGCTTCTACTCATTCCATTTTACTCATTACTCATGTTAGGAGTTAGGTTGTTAGGAATTAGTAGAAGTCCATACTTACTTCCATACATACATACATACACAAGTACTCATACTTACACATACACTTCATTTCCATTCATACATTTCATGAATTATACAAACTAAATGTTCAAGAGCATAAACAAGAACAATATAGTTCAAACACATATAAGTGCAATATAAATCCGATTCATGCATTTATCTTGTTGGTGATCACATAAGCACACAAATCGGGGTAACCAAGTTAGGATACAGGGCATGAGGAAATCATACCGTTCACCGTCGTAGTACTACCGGTTCCTTTGGAGATCAACTATGATTCCTATACATACATGAAGTAGTATGATCAATGATCTATTATTGATCTACTTACTCCTTCATTGATACTTTCAATGTATACTTACTACTTCTTACTTTCTACTTGGTTATAAAACCATTCTTTCTTACTACCTCATAAACTTGTTTTCTTACAAACTTACTTACTTCCTTACCATTTTACTTCATCATGGTGTATTACTACATATATATGCATATAGGTATATAGGCATATATATATATATATATATAATATATATATATATATATATATATATATATATATATATATATATGTATATGATACTAGGTCATATGATTAAAACATTTTTTTTGTAAGTGTTTGGGCCGTCCGACCCACCGTCCGACCCAACCCTGGGTCGGACCATTCCAGTAGGTTTTCGTCCTCTGAAATTACTCCGTCCGACCAGCACTATTCCGTCCGACCTATACCCTCTGGGTCGGACCATTCCAGAAAGTTTCGATTTTGTCATCCAAGTCATGTCCGACCCACGTCCGACCAACCTCTGGGTCGGACGAAGTCAGAAACTTCGATGAGAAAAATTTTCGCCCGTCTGACCCACGTCCGACTCACGGCCCTGGGTCGGACCATTCCAGAAAGATTTGTCGATTATCAAGGCCCGTCCGACCCACGTCGACTCACGGCTCTGGTCGGACGGTTCCAGAAAATTACCGGTGTTTTCTCAAGGCCCTCCGACCCAGTCCGACTCCGGCTGGGTCGGACGGTTCCAGAAGGTTGATTCTCGCCATTTAAGCCATGTCCGACCCACGTCCGATCCAGACGCTGGGTCGGACGGTTCCAGAACATTGCTACAGATTATTTTCTTCCCCAATTTCACCCATTGTTTCCCCACTCTTCCTACATGGATCCTAAATGTTTTAGTACTGTTTAGACACTCTAAATCACACTAATTCATTCCCTAATACATTACACAATCCTATGCTTATTTATACACAAAATTTCTCAAGTTCCAACTCAACACTCCCCTTGTTTCTTCTTCCTTGCCTTATGCTACAGATTTTGTTCTCCTCACATGCTACAGATTTTCATCTCCACTTTTACCACCATTCTCCCTCAACTAATGCTATTCCTAGCATCCAAAATACATCACCACTCCTAGTTCCATTCCCTTAATATACCTCTTTCAAAATCGGTTACAAACTACAAAACACTCCTTTAAACTCTCCAAAACTTCCTCTTTCTACACAACTTAAGTCCTCATCTTTCTACACAAATTTGGGCATAGTCTCCCCTATATTTTTAACATTCCCACACACTATTTCAGCTCACACATACTCATTCTCTCAACCTGTTACACATACCTTATACTCCAATTCTAACACTACTACAACAACATAAAATTCTGCACACATACACATACTACCCAAGATTTTCCCAAGTTTTATAAACTTCATTTAAAACTTCAAAACTGTTCAATACCATTCCCCATTATACTTCAACATACTCATCTCATTTCATACCTTACTTTTTGTTTTGATCCTCCAAAAACTGTTACAACACAATATACAAACTAACTCAAGGTAAGGGTATTTACCTTGTCTTGTTAGTTTTTCTTTCTTTCCTTTCCTCTTCTTCTTTTCTTCTCCTTTTCTCTTTGTTCTCGGTTTCTATGGGTTTCACACACAACAAAATGCTACAGCCCATAATACATACACAATACCATTAGCATTCATTTTATACTTAACCCTAGAATTTAGGTTTTAGGGTTTAGAAAAGAGTGTTACCTTCCAATGAGTAGATGGAGTTCTTGACTAGTGAAAGAACAAGATTTCTGGCCCAACAAAAGAGCCAAAATCGGCTGGAACAAAGAAGGCCAAGAGTTCAAAAACTGAAAATTCTTAAAATGCCAATGAGAGCTAGAAACGATGGATTTTCGAACTACTTTTTACTTCAAGATGATAAGGAGGTGAAGGTGCCTCTAATGGTGGCTTCAAATCTCCAAATGGTGAACACCCTCAAAAACGAAAGTAGAGCTTTTGGGTTTTTGAAAGGATGAAAGTGTTCTCCTTTGCAAGGGGATTCTAGTGGTGTAATTTTTATTGCATTTAGAGGAGATTTGGGTACTCAAAGAGAGGAGAGAAGTGAAGAGTTTTGTGGGTTCTTCATTCTTCCATGGCTGTCGCAGGAGAAGGAAGGGAATAGAGAAAAGAGAGAAATAGAGAAGGAGGGGGACACGTGAGAGAGCAAGGGGGAGTAGGAGAGAGAGTTTTATTTGCTTTTGTTTATTTCTTTTGTCCACTAGTGCATTAGGAACAATAAAGAGAGGGGGAGGGCTTAATAAATCGGCCCACACACACCCATCTACAGATTTTTCAACTTTTATTTACAAAAGTGGACACACTAAGTTTCTTTATTGCATTCTCACCCCTCAACTTACCGGTTGTTACAGTTTTTATTAACCGGTACCCGTTTTCCGGAATTTTCTCGTTTAATTAATTTTATTGGTTCTAAAGCTTCACTAATATTTATTAGTGACTATTTAGTTGACCAAAATTGTTACGAGTCTATTTGACCCGCTTAAAGTCGCGTTTGCCCGGTTTCCTCGAAAAATGCGCTATAAGGTTCGTTTATGCTTTTAACCCATTTTAAAGGTCCGTTTTCTTCGGGATTTGTTCCCTCGTATTTATTTAAGTGTAATTAAGCCTCTAAAAATATAATTAGCCTAATTAATCACTGTTTTTAATTACGGGGTATTTCAGTATTTAAACCCTAAAAGTCTATATGTTTCGCTTATCAGCAACCCCACTTTATGTGCAAACCGAAATCTCGGTAAAGATTGTGCCTCTTTTGCCTTTGTTCCAGTTTCTTGCTCCAGTATTCAACTCAAACCCTCTATTTACTTCTGTTTTGTTTGCGTGTGGAATAACACCATCTGTTGGTGTAAATTAGTCAAGATCGAAAACTGGGAGGCGGTTCTTGTCTGGGACCGAGGTTTTGGGAGGAAATCACTTACAATTTCAAGCCAAATTTGTACTAAGTTCAAAACAAGAGCTAGCAAAGTTTCCGGTGATTAAACTTGAAAAGTAATTAAGACGTTGCAAAGGAATGAAACCTGGAGTGATTTCCTTAATTGCTGTGTTTTGAGGATTTATTAAGTTAACCTTAATCTATGGTTTATGCGGGACTGATTGAGTTTAGATGTTAATTTTCAAGTTTAGGATTTTTAATGATTGAGTTTAGATGTTAATTTGCAAGTTGAGGATTTTTAATGTTTGAGTTTGGAAATTTTGTACTGACTTAACGAACTTAAGCCAATTTGTTATGACAGTCACATAAGTATAATGCCCAATTAAATAATTTGCTAATTTGAGGATATTAAGCTTAAGAGTGAGCTTTTAATTATAAGCTTTAGACTTTTTAATTATAACACATATGTTTCAGTTTTTACACTAATAAAGCCACAATATGAACATAGTGGTCAAGTTAATAGCTCATTAAGTGGCTTAATTAATATGAGTACAAACTGAGATTTATGAGTTTAAGGTTAGACTTGAAGTTTGCTTTACAGGTTTGGGTTTGTTGGCTTGGGTTTAGTTGGTTTAAATGGATGATAATAAAATAACTTAATAAGTTGATATAAAGATATTTAAGTGTTAGTTTGGTGTTAAAATTCTAAACTGATGCTACATTATATATTAATGTAAATTAGTAAGTTAAAATCAATTAACAAAGGGAATCGAGAATTTTAAAGGAAAAATAAAATCATAGGTTAATTAATGTTTAAATTTGTGGTTTTAAGTTTAATTAGACTTAAACATAAATTTAAGTCCTAAGTTAATGGTTTAAGAGTTTGGAAGTTTCGGCATACCGGTGGAGGTTAGGATGATTTATTTTGGGTATAAAGTTAATGATTATAATTTGGGCTAATCAAGTGTAGGAGATTCTGAGATGAATTACACTTCGGAATGAAAGCTGTTGGAGGTTAATGTGCAATGAAGGTTGGTGATGGTGATGGATCAAAATATTAAAGGAATTAATATGTTAATAATCATGGTTGACAGAGTTTTGTTGGTGAAGAAACAATTAGTTGAGATTTTTAAGTTTTTAGTCGTCTTTGGTGTGGAGATGGAATGACTATGCGGTAAACTAATGTTGTTTTGTTAATTTTGATAATTGTGGTGTTTGTGAGTTAAAGGTGAATCAATAAATATTATTTATCCATCGGAGTTTAAATAGGCATAGGAATGAGGTTAAGTGCTAATTACAAGATATAGGCTTCTAATTTAAATACCTAAGTATGATAGTTAACTTGATAGATTAATGAGTATTACTTGGTTGAATGGACAAACAAGTCTAATCTATTGGTATAATTACAAAGGTTATACAAAAAGGTTATATACTGAGTATGTTAGATTATAGTAAGAGGACTAGAATTTAAAAAAAGGGTAAACAATTTACTACCTTGTGCTAATCGGTGATAAATGGTTATTATGGGACGGTTTATAGTTATAAAGAAACTTCAGATAAATCGATAGTAATATAAAAAGTTGTATATACATAAATATTGAGTGAATGCAAAGTAACATAACTTGTAAATGAAATGAGTTGATAGTATAATTAATAATTTGTTAAGTAGAAAATGATATATAAATACGGTGCAATATTATCGGTAATATTGAAACTGATAGGAACATAGATGTTCCTTCTATTTTCTTCGCGGTAAATATACTACTGGTAAGAGTATATATATATCTATATGTACAGCATTCTCCTCACGATAGTTTGGAAACCTGAACTAAAATAAACTCTATCAGCCATTTTATTCCTCATGATAATGTTATAAATCAAACAAAAATATATAATACAAGTTCCTTGTTTGAAAATGACAAATGAAACAAATCTCGACTAGAGTTTAGTTATACGTATACACATGTAATGACGCTAAACTGAATACATACGTATACGCATATGTACATATATATGTATATAGTTGGTAAGCAAAAAAATAAGAGGAGTGCTATAAAAAGGAAATATATTATATACTAGCATAAATAAGTAATTAACTCACTTAAGATTATAGGATTGTGATAGCCGGGATGTTAGCCGAGACTAGGCGAGGGCCAACTTCGGTGTAAGGTATGATTTCTTGCAGTGTGCTTGCTACCGGATTATACCGGCTTGTGTGCTAGTTATTCTGTGAATAACGACCAAGATTAATGCATGTAATATGGTGAATACGTGTTCGTATATCATTATGTTTAATTTCCTGTCACTGTACCTTCGAAATAAATAAATCACACGTACGATATACGCGATAACAAGTGGATTACGAATGACGTACAAACGTATTGAGAACTTGCACCCAAGTTCTCACTAACTTCCCTTATAATACATGTCAATATCCACACGTGATATTTGACTAATCACCCTAGGTTTAGGATGAATGACAACTAATATGAAATACCCCTAACCTTAAAAACTTAATTAAATGATCTATTAATGATCTAAGAGGGTTAAAAAACATCTAAATATTATTGGGGAACAATCTAAAAGATCTCAACAAGGTAAAACATGCCTTAAGATCGGTAAAGCCAAAAATGTGCTTGAAAGCACCATAAAGATTGTATCTCATAGGATCCAAAGTGGATTCCTAAGTATTATAATGAAGTAAGGACACAACAAAACTATTCTCAAAGAAAACTAAGCTCAGAAACACCATGCAACACAAAATGTGCACTAAAACACCTTAAAGCACGATTTTGTGTAATTGCCTTCTAAATTGGTTTTTAATGGGCTTAAAGGTTATAATTACCTTTAAATATGATAATATATCACATTATATCATATTAGGAATTTAATTCCAGAAATTTACAAATTTTTACAAATTTAATAATAAAATATTAATAAATCCCTAAAAGGGGGCCCATTTGAGTCAACATTGAATAAGAATGGTCAAGAGGTCAAAGTTAACCCCTTGGACCACATGCAATTGGCAGCCACAAGCAAGAGGAGGTTGAATTCGCCACTTGCACATACAAGGGACAAGTCTCCAACACCACTCCTTAATTTAAGGAGACTACCTTTTACCTTTCTAATATTATGTTTTAAACTATACACACTTGCTCCTTGATTGAATCAGCCTCCAAACCGTGTGAGACCAACCTTTGCCCCTCCAATAACCGATGCCAATCCCCTTTGATGAGTCATTAGTCATTACAAAACATAAAATAAGCAAAAGTTACTTTTTCAATCAATTAAACTCATTTCAATCACTCCCTTGTCTCTTGCCCCATTCCAGCCAAGCTCACTGAGTATCCAGACCCTCTCAAGCTGTGTTCTTGAGTTAGGAAGACAATTCAATCTCTTAAGCTCCTAAGGTAATGGTTTAAGGCATATTTTAACTCTTTTTCTTCATCTCTTCACTACCTACACTTAGATCTCGTGACTTATCACTTCCTATGGCTTATTCTCAGTATTTTAGACCTTGAGCAACAACCAAACTCGGCTGAAACAAGTTAAGGGACCAAGGTTTCCCAAATTGGCATTTTAAGGTAAAAACATACCTTAAGCTTCTCCTTTCTCCATCCGGTTTTCTTCTCTTGATTTTTATGAGTTTATACACTCATAATTTTCATATTTACATGTTCATCCAGTTGGTTAGCCATTTGGAGCAAGGGTGGCCGAGATCTAAAGCAAATACCCTTCTTTAAGGCATTTTTCCAAGGTAAAACCTAGTACCAAGGCAGCTTGTTGTTGTCTAGCTATTTCCTATGTCTATATGGTGAATTTAACACCTTGTGGTGTGTTTAATTCAGGCCGAATCCCTTTGGAAGTTCCCTTGCATTTTTAAGGTGATTTTTGCCTTAAATCTTACATTAATTGTTCCTTATGGTTAAGCTCAAGCTTGGAGTATAACCATATCTTATTTTGGTGTATTAAACATGTCTAAATGATGTGGTGAATTTTCCTTCAAGTTGCCGAGATCATACAAGGAGAAATCAAGGTATAAACACCTTAAAACTTATGATTTTATGAATTCTTAGCATATATATTTATTATGCCGAGAGTGGAGTTAAATATATGGGTTATATTAACCTAAAAATGAAAAAAATGACTAAGATAAATTAAGCTAGTCATTTAAGAGATTTAATTAACATAATGGTCAAATTATGACATTATGTGGAAAAATAAATAAACTATGGTGAGGCCGTGAGTTTATTGTAAAAATTGAGCAATTTATGTGTAATTTTATGTTATAAAGCAAAGTTGTAATAAGTCCATGTCATTAGGCCATTTTAATTTAAGTTTACAAGCTTATTTTGTTTAATTTATGCTTATATAAATAAGTTTGGGGTCAAATGGTAATTACTGATAAAATATTAGGCCGTGGGCTTAATTTAGAGGAATTTAGGGTTTTTAAATGAATTTAATAAAAATTATAACATTTTATAAAGTTTTGGGTCAAATTGTAAAAATAGAAAACTATGGGGTATAATTAGTGATTACCGAAAGTTTGGTCCTCATTTGGTATTAGAAGTCAAAGTTGACTATATAGGAGACTTTGACCAAGTTTGGAGAATTTAAGAAATTAAAATACTACCTTATATTAAGATAGTTATTAAATTGTAAAAGATTTATAAGAGATGGGCTATAATGTGATTTCCGAAACTTTGGGGTACTAAGTGGGATTTAGTACAGTCCTTAAGTTATTAGGAATTTTTAGAAGTTTATTTGGTTAAATTTGGAGTTTATATGAATTATATAGTATAAAATATGATATTTTATAACATTGTTACAAATGGGTTACATTTGAAGACCAGAGAGGATCATAAGTTACATTTGAGGCAGGTTTTAAGCATCATGAGAAAGAACCAGCTGTATGCCAAGCTCTCTAAGTGTGAGTTCTGGTTGGACAGCGTGTCATTTCTAGGACACATTATATAGCTAGCGGCATATCTGTAGACCCTGCTAAGATTGAGGCAGTAAAGAGTTGGCCGAGGCCGAAGACGGTTGCAGACGTCCATAGCTTTCTGGGTTTGGCCGGTTATTATCGAAGGTTCGTGAAGGACTTCTCCAAGGTGGCCAAACCGATGATGAATCTAATGAAGAAGGAGTCCCAGTTCTTATGGTCTGCAGAGTGTGAGCAGTCCTTTCAGACGCTGAAGGATCTTCTGACATCGGCACCCGTTCTTACTATTCCTGAGGGCACCGATGGGTTCGAGGTATATTGTGATGCATCTGGAACCGGTCTAGGCTGTGTGCTTATGCAGCATGGAAAGGTAGTTGCCTACGCATCCCGACAGCTAAAAAAGCATGAGGTGAATTACCTCACACACGACCTTGAGTTAGGCGCAGTAGTCTTCGCTTTGAAGATCTGGCGACATTATCTTTACGGTGTGACAGTCACTATCTACTCTGATCACAAGAGTTTACAGCATCTCTTCTCTCAGAAGGAGCTGAACATGCGACAGAGAAGATGGGTCGAGTTCTTGAAGGACTACGACATAGACTTGAGGTATAAGGAGGGCAAGGAGAATGTAGTAGTCGACGCCCCGAGCCGCAGAGCTCATTCATTATTTACACTGTTAGCGAGCAGCAGTATGATTGATGAGATACGAGCTGCACAGGAGAGTGACCAGTACATGGAGAGTATTAGGCAGAAAATGATAGAGGGTTGCTTCGAGAGTCAGAAGTATGACTTCGAACTGTGTGATGATGGCATGATTCGACTGAATGGCCGGTTATGTATTCCAGAGTCTTCTCCAGATTTGAAGGAGAAGATACTCCAGGAGGCTCATTGCTCGTCCTTATCCGTCCACCCCGGTTCTTCGAAGATGTACAAGGACTTAAAGGTCCATTTCTGGTGGAGCGGGATGAAGAAGGATGTAGCTGACTACGTGACTAGATGCTTGACCTGTCAGAAGGTTAAGTTTGAGCATAGGAGACCCGGCGGTTTAGTGCAGTCTATGCATATTCCTTGCTGGAAGTTCGAGGACATCTCGATGGATTTCGTTGTCGGTCTCCCACCGACTAAGGGAGGACTGAACACGATTTGGGTCATTGTGGACCGTCTGACGAAGGTGGCAAAGTTTGCGGCTATGAAGGATACCTGGAAGGTCCCGAAGTTAGCGGACTTGTTCCAGAAGGAGGTGATCCGGCACCATGGGGTGCCAAAGACCATTGTGTCTGATAGGGACCCTCGATTTTTGTCTAGATTCTGGGGTCAGGTTCAGGAAGCCTTGGGAACAAAGTTGAAGCTTAGTACGGCGTTCCATCCACAGACCGAAGGTCAGAGTGAGAGGACCATCCAGACACTGGAGGACATGCTGAGAGCATGTGCCTTAGATTTTCAGGGGAGTTGGTTAGAGCGACTACAT
Source organism: Limonium bicolor (assembly GCA_023374045.1). NCBI lineage: Eukaryota > Viridiplantae > Streptophyta > Magnoliopsida > Caryophyllales > Plumbaginaceae > Limonium > Limonium bicolor. The sequence goes on from CM041778.1 coordinate 35,057,934, forward strand.
CTGATAGAGTTCGCCTACAACAACAGCTACCAATCCTCGATACAGATGCCACCGTTTCAGGCACTATACGGTAGACCATGTAGGACTCCTCTATGCTGGGATGAGGCCAGCGAGAATATGCTTCTAGGACCTGAGTACCTAGAGCAGATTAGGGAGGATGTCCTACAGATTCGTAAGAACGTGAAATCAGCTCAGGACCGGTAGAAATCATATGCAGACACCAAGAGGAGGGACATTGAGTTCACTACTGACGACATGTATTCCTCAGAGTGTCACCCATGAAGGGGATCTTCCGGTTTGGGCAGAAGGGCAAGTTGAGCCCAAAGTATGTTGGACCTTATGCGATTAGGGAGCGAGTGGGCCCGTTAGCCTACAGACTGGATTTGCCAGCAGAGCTCGGGAGGGTGCACGACGTCTTTCACGTTTCATAGTTGAAGAAGTATGTGCCCCACCCATTGCACGTGTTACAGCCAGAGACTTTAGAGTTGGACCCCGCTCTACGATATGAGGAAGTACCACTCCGCATTCTCGATACGAAGACGAGGCAGACTAGGAACAAGACCGTTAGCATGGTCAAGGTTCTCTGGTCGAACCATGAGGTGGAGGACGCTACATGGGAGTTAGAGGAATCCATGAGAGCGAAGTATCCCGCACTCTTCGAGTAGTAGCTGTGATACTTGTACGGGTTCGTGGTCAAACCCTTTTTAAGGGGGGTAGACACCACTTGGCTTGCGCATATGTTATGCATTAGGTCTTGTTTTAGTGGTGTGTTTTGGTAGTATGTTGTGTCATACATGTTTGTTTGGATGATTGTATGTTTAATACATCTTATGTATGTGCCTTAGTGCACCTGTTTGAATATATTTATAGTACCGCTGAGTACTTTTGTTGATGAGTTGGATGTGCACCTTGTTTAGTGCTGTGATATGAATGAGTTTATACCATGATTTTGGCTATTTGATATATGTTGTATGTATAGACTAGGTCTGAACCTAGTGGGAGTTACTCCCTAGCGATGGACTGTTTAGTTACTTAGTGGAACTTGATTCCTTAGGTGAACTGTAGATGATTAAGGACTTCGGGACGAAGCCTTTTTAAGGGGGGTAGACTGAAATACCCCTAACCTTAAAACTTAATTAAATGATCTATTAATGATCTAAGAGGGTTAATAAACATCTAAATATTATTGGGGAACAATAAAAGATCTCAACAAGGCAAAACATGCCTTAAGATCGGTAAAGCCAAAAATGTGCTTTAAAGCACCATAAAGATTGTATGACCTCAAATAGGATCCAAAGTGGATTCCTAAGTATTATAATGAAGTAAGGAACACAAAAAAACTATTCTCAAAGAAAACTAAGCTCAGAAACACCATGCAACACAAAATGTGCACTAAAACACCTTAAAGCACGTTTTTGTGTAATTGCCTTCTAAATTGGTTTTTAATGGACTTAAAGGTTATAATTACTTTTAAATATGATAATATATCACATTATATCATATTAGGAATTTAATTCCAGAAAGTTACAAATTTTTACAAATTTAATATTAAAATATTAATAAAACCCTAAAAGGGGCCCGTTTGAGTCAACATTGAATAAGAATGGTCAAGAGGTCAAAGTTGACCCCTTGGACCACATGGAATTGGCAGCCACAAGCAATAGGAGGTTGAATTCACCACTTGCACATACAAGGGACAAGTCTCCAACACCACTCCTTAATTTAAGGAGACTACCTTTTACCTTTCTAATATTATGGTTTAAACTATACACACTTGCTCCTTGATTGAATCAGCCTCCAAACCGTGTGAGACCAACCTTTGCCCCTCCAATAACCGATGCCAATCCCCTTTGATGAGTCATTAGTCATTACAAAACATAAAATAAGTAAAAGTTACTTTTTCAATCAATTAAGCTCATTTCAATCATTCCCTTGTCTCTTGCCCCATTCCAGCCAAGCTCACTGAGTATCCAGATCCTCTCAAGCTGTGTTCTTGAGTTAGGAAGACAATTCAATCTCTTAAGCTCCTAAGGTAATGGTTTAAGGCATATTTTAACTCTTTTTCTTCATCTCTTCACTACCTACACTTAGATCTCGTGACTTATCACTTCCTATGGCTTATTCTCAGTATTTTAAACAAGTTAAGGGACCAAGGTTTCCCAAATTGGCATTTTAAGGTAAAAACATACCTTAAGCTTCTCCTTTCTCCATCCGGTTTTATTCTCTTGATTTTTATGAGTTTATACACTCATAATCTTCATATTTACATGTTCATCCAGTTGGTTTAGCCATTTGGAGCAAGGGTGGCCGAGATCTAAAGCAAATACCCTTCTTTAAGGCATTTTTCCAAGGTAAAACCTAATACCAAGGCAGCTTGTTGTCGTCTAGCTATTTCCAATGTCTATATGGTGAATTTAACACCTTGTGGTGTGTTTAATTCAGGCCGAATCCCTTTGGAAGTTCCCTTGCATTTTTAAGGTGATTTTCGCCTTAAATCTTACATTAATTGTTCCTTATGGTTAAGCTCAAGCTTGGAGTATAACCATATCTTATTTTGGTGTATTAAACATGTCTAAATGATGTGGTGAATTTTCCTTCAAGTTGCCGAGATCATACAAGGAGAAATCAAGGTATAAACACCTTAAAACTTATGATTTTATGAATTCTTAGCATATATATTTTATGCCGAGAGTGGAGTTAAATATATGGGTTATTAACCTAAAAAAAAAAAATGACTAAGATAAATTAAGCTAGTCATTTAAGAGATTTAATTAACATAATGGTCAAATTATGACATTATGTGGAAAAATAAATAAACTATGGTGAGGCCGTGAGTTTATTGTAAAAAGTGAGCAATTTATGTGTAATTTTATGTTATAAGCAAAGTTGTAATAAGGTCATGTCATTAGGCCATTTTAATTTAAGTTTACAAGCTTATTTAGTTTAATTTATGCTTATATAATATTTGGGGTCAAATGGTAATTACTGATAAATATTAGGTTGTGGGCTTAATTTAGAGGAATTTAGGGTTTTTTAAATGAATTTAATAAAAATTATAACATTTTATAAAGTTTTGGGTCAAAATTGTAAAAATAGAAAACTATGGGGTATAATTAGTGATTACCGAAAGTTTGGTCCCCAGTTGGTATTAGAAGTCAATGTTGACTATATAGGAGACTTTGACCAAGTTTGGAGAATTTAAGAAATTAAAATACTACCTTATATTAAGATAGTTATTAAATTGTAAAAGATTTATAAGAGATGGGGCTATAATGTGATTTCCGAAACTTTGGGGTACTAAGTGGGATTTAGTACAGTCCTTAAGTTATTAGGAATTTTTAGAAGTTTATTTGATTAAATTTGGAGTTTATATGAATTATATAAGTATAAAATATGATATTTTAAACATTGTTACAAATGGGTAACAAATGGGTAAAAACCAAGATTTAGAAAGTATAAGGTTAGGAATAATATTTATAACCTTTTGGTATAGTTTGGTAATTTTTAGACTATATAAGATTTATAAATATATGTATAATATATAGTTTTAATGATGTTGGAAAACTATGTATTATAAATTGGGAAGATTTGGTTTATAAACAAAGTTTGGTGGTGGGAATTTAATTAAAACAGTCCTAGGGTCGTTAGAAATTATAGCCTTTAAAAACTATAGGTTATATAATATTAAGTTTAAGGATTATAATATAAGGTATATATATAAGTTACCAATGAAATGTAATTTGGGGTTGATTTGTGATTTATAGAAGTTAGTGGTATATGATGAAAGTCGAGAATGTAAGGGGCTGTTTGGTATTTATAACAAAATATAACTATAGGTTATAATTGTTTTAATGACTCAAATGTCATAATATATGTTATATAGCTATAATATAACATTATATTAATTATGTGGTGGATTTAGTAAATACTTATAAAAATAAGTGCTGTTCGGTAATATGGGCATTTTTAAATAAAATTTTATGATATGGTTTTAATGTTATAAAGGGTGTAACATCTATAAAATAAGAAATATACATTAAAGAGAATGAGTATATTATTAAAGACTTACCATATAATAAATAGTTTCATAATACGTGTATATAAATAAATAAATGTTATGGTGTATAAAATATAGTATGGTTCAATAACCATGTACTTTCATAATTAAAATGATACTCCCTCCGTTCATTAATATCTGTCGTTTTAGGATGTGATTCTTGTTCAAAATATCTGTCATTCTAGCTTTTTGACACACTTCTTTCCACTTTTACCCCTACTATTCAATATAAAAGTAATTATTATCTAAATGGAAAAGTAAAAAGTCGGGGCACATGCGTCATTGTCCTACTTTTCTTAATAAGTGTGCAAGTTTCTAAAATGACAGTTATTGTTGAACGGAGGGAGTATAAGATAAAGGGAAAAGAATTACAAACATTGGATATGGAATTCTAGTGTTAGGAGTATACATGGAATGATAAGGATTTATATAATTCAAAGTATTGTTTACATATGAATTATACCACGTTGAACTTGGGAAAAACAACAAACCTTAGAAAAATAAATACTAAGGAGGGATGTATAATACATGATAAAGAATCATACATGCAATATAGAAACAAACTATATGATATACAAATATACATTAGGTTACATGCGATAACAAGGTTCAACAATAAGTATATAAATATACGAGACAAGACTATGCATGTAATATAACATTTTTCCAAATCTCGAGTTAAGCCGAAAACCCGACAAACGTTGACAGTTAATAACGGGGGGTTAACCGGGAGGTGTTAGTGACGGTACGGGGTACCGTAGAGTTATGTTGTTATACGGGATGCTAATCAGTAGCGTTATGTATTGTTTAGACTGTTAGAGACGACACACGGAGCATCGGATCTAGCTGATTCATACTCCACCGTAATACAATCAGGGTGAACGGTATGTTGTTATGTGTCTCTGATTGTCTCTGAGGGCTTCCTCAGTTCAGACTTCTGTGTGATCTGTGATAAGATTGTTTGTCTGAATGTGTTAATAAATATGCATGAACTGTATATTTATAGCTGCTTATTATTTACTGTTGTTGAGTTAACAGTATTGGTTCGTATATATGAACCTATATAAAAACGAACTAGCGGCTATGGTGCTACCTTATATGAAATATAAGAATCGTCAGAAAAACTGTTGTAGCACTAGGATAATAAGATATACATATTATCCGAGACTTTAATACGGAGCATTGGCCTTTTAAACGCCGCTCTCGTATCTAACACTGGATCCCGAGTTTACAGACTCCGGATTGGACTAATGACCTTAGTCTGCTGTGTTAGAAAAAAATTGGTAAAGCGATGCGATGGTATAATTAATTAACGAAAGATAACAAAGCCAAGAGGATGTGGCTCTTGGTGCGCGTTGTGATCATAAAAACGATACCAGGATGTCCGCGTACGGATTCGTAAGTATCAAGAAAATTTCCCGTGAGCTAGAATGGCTCGTTGGTCGGAGACTCTACCGCTGGAGTGGCTACTGCCGTGGGTGACCCGCCATAATATATGGGTAATTTAGAGACTCGTCGTTTTTAACGAGACGTTGTCACTAGGTATAACTGAACACTTAATACAGTTGAGACTTGTAATGTGGCGAACAATATTGGTTTCTACACCATGGACGGGAATTAATACTTGTTTATTGTTCTCGTTGTATCGCCTTGTTGTTCATTGGTTATACTGTGTGGTTTTATTATGTGTATTGATGGTTGTGTTATTGTATGGATATTACTGCTAAATGTTTTACAGTTTAAGTATTAAAACGGTATTGCATGTAACGAATCTCATGCTCTCGACCAATTAATTGAGGGGTTTGAGGAGGCATGACGGGGCATGTGATAACATACTCAGCAGGGGCTGATTCCATACCACAAACCATTTTTATTTCAGGAGATTAGCTGGTGGGTCGACGCGGGGCGTGACGGTTGTGATATTACTGTTGGTTAAAACTTGGTACGGTTTGATTCTAATGTTGTTTGGACTCGGGCTGTGTAAACCGAAATGTATTTTGGTTAGATGCTCACGAGTACGGTCTGTAATAATCGGTTGTTGTTGGATTTGTTTTAAATTGTTTAAGTACTACTATCTATCTCTTGTGGTCACTGCGGGAATACGTTTCGCAAGTTGATTATCAGGTAATTCGTTATCACCCGTATGGGCGAGTGATAACAGTGACACCATTAGAGCGACAGTCTGTTATTTACCGCTACGATTTATTTATTATGTGCGACATTTATAGGATAATTAGGAGCCGAACTAGTAAGGGTGTTACATAATATGTTCAAAATACGGGAAGCGAGGAGCTCAGATGTTTCTGGCCATGCATGCAAATTCCGGAGGCCGTACCTGCATCAGGTTGACTTCCAAAAATATATACGTCGGGACGGAGGCCAGGAGAAGACTACATTCTCCTGTGGGGCTAACTACCCATTCATAATTTGGCCAGGTGGATGACTACTATCCCCTGCGGGGCTAACTACCCAATATTATTATGGCCAGAAGGAAACTACATCCTTTTGCGGGGCTAACTATCCATTTACAACCGCGAGAGTCCCAATCTCGTCTGAAGAGTTTATTCATACCCGACCTATTAAGCGTCTTCGAGACGGTAATTAACGGGGTTTACATACCCACCTAATTCAGTTGACTACACATACGTTGTATAACTACATGGATTTAGGAGTTGACAATCCCACTGTGCGGATTGTCCTCAATGAGCGATGCAAGGCATATACGAGACCTCAATTATTCTCGGGGCCAATATTATAACGAACACTGACCAACTTATTAATATCTCATTTTTGTTCGGTGGAAGATTGAATTGTATGCTTGCATGTTGTGTGTTTACAGTTTTATTTATAATAATGAAAAATGGTTGCATGTTAACGACCAATTAGTCGGTTTGGCCCGTTAGCTCGTGGGCTGCACGTTTTTATACCAGCGTAGTTGCTGAGCCCGTTTGGGCACCCCCATTCCAGGTACCAGATGTTAAGGAGACCCGACCGAGAGTAGGCGGGGTAGACTTAGGGTATCGGGGTATATTAGGGGCTTTGTTTACACCTTAGATAGATTATACTCATTTTGTAGATGTACTTTCGTCTAAACTTGCATATGTCCCATAACTTTGGAAACTCGGTATGTAATTATTTTGGAATTCGAATTTACTTGTTGAAGTTGTCGGTAGCGTATTCTGTAACACCCCATCCAACAACAAATACACAATAACAATCTGCAGCGGAAACTCAACTCATCACATTACTTATTCCAATGTGTTACACGCCGTTAACCACCCACGTGGCTAACAAGGCTAATACATGTACATTTGTATCGGTCTGATGGACTAGATTCCCGAGCAACTACACAATACAATTCTCATTCCATTTTCAACATTTATTATATACATATATTCCCACTGTACCGAGTATTTACCAACTACTGCCGATAACAATTTCGGTCTTACTACGCCTATCATACTCACGCCATTTAAATGGCCACCCATGTATAAACATCTGCCCCGTCCTACTCTCGTACGGTTTCCAGCTCCTTGTACCTGAAATAGAAAAGGAGAGAAAGGGTGGCCCCCAAGGGGCTCAGCACCTTGCTGGTATGGTAATCCCGCAGCCCACATGCTACCGGGCCACGCACAACTAATTGTCGTCTTAGCATGCAGTTGATTGTATTTAAATCATGCATACAAGCCATAGACATACAACACTTAACATTTCGCCTCAATGGGCTCAACCTATATCCAACACATCCACACTTAACCAACCATCCAATGATTCCTTAAACCCTAGAGTGGCTCTCCTCCAAAACGGAGCTACTTCCTTAACAAACGACATGTACCCATTAATCGGGTTATCCTTAAGTGCCTCTTGTCGCAAACTGGATTCATTTCCATGATCCACACACCATATCATACAACGTATCTCAATTCTCGCATAATAAAAACATAACAACACCTTTCTTGTTTCAACGTACATATGATGACATCACATTCATTTAAAACATCCAATATAAAACATACCATAGCATAGCAAGGGAATTTGCATAGCACCATAACATTACATAACACCATAAAATCGGTTCTCACAAGGAACCTTCCACCATAGTTAGTATACCATGTGAGCCTAGGGATTTTTGCCAATCCCATGTTAAGCTCGTTACCATCCTCGTTACCGTCCGGTTAATAGAACGGTTAACTTGTACCCAAGGTGTGTCGGATATAGTAATCCCAAGCACACCGAAATAACATTCGTATGCCCCTGTGGCCCGACGTGAGTCAGTAACTAGCTTTGGATAAGCTAAGGGAAGGTAGAAACCAAATTGGAATACCACCTATACATACACCAAGAGAGCCGAACCGGATAAGATAACGACTCCCATCCATCACACGCGTGGCCGGAACAACCGGACTCCTCACCCCCCCATTAGTACACATACACTTAATATTAAGTGGTTAGAGATCCATTATGGAGCCTACCACATCCACAACCATACAGTATCATAACCGAGTTAAGCACACAAGGGAGGTTCACACACTTGCATACAACAACAATGTCCAACTAACTCACACATAGCCGTGGTTAGCACGTTCCCAAGGTTTGGGCCGTCAACTCGAATACCGATCACTCATGTGTTCCTAGTTTTGGTTAGCTAAGGTTTAACACATATTTGAGGTTAAATGGTATCGGAGGCCAAAATCGCCACATAAATGAATTACTATAAACTCATTACATGTTTAATCTTACAAGGTGGCAAACACTCAATAAAACATATTGGCATACAAGCCGGTGTAATCCGGTAGGACACAGGTTGCAAGAAAACCATACCTGTCACCGGAGTCCACTTTACCACGTCCACCTATGTTCCTCGAGCGATTCTCGAAAAACTGTTAACATCACATGTGTTTTTATTAACATCGGGGTTTGCTTGATTATTTAATGTCTAATGCTTAACTTTCCCCGTTAACTTAGTTACATAACTTTACATTTTAAATTGTTTTACTTTTACATTTTGATACAACTTTTCACCCACTTAATTGCCATTTAAAACTCACCTAACATGTCCTTAACAACCTTATATCATCATTACCCATCAATCCCCATCATTACTTATCATTTTATAACCATAAACAACATTTTTGGTCCGACCGACCTTACCGACCGAACTTGTCCAAGTTCGGTCGATTCCAGAACACATTTCCGTCAAAATTTCTACTCCGACCGAACTTACCAAGTCCGGTCCTATGTTCGGTCTTTTCCCGAGAGTTCTCCCCTTTGTAAACTTAGCCCGACCGAACTTGCCAAGTCCGGTCCCATGTTCGGTCGGTTCCAGAAACTTAATCCATACTCAAAATACAAGCCCGACCGACCTTGCAAGTCCGGTCCCCAAGGTCGGTCTTTTCCAGAAGCCATTTCTCGTAGGGTAAACTGGGCTCGACCGAACTTGCAAGTTCGGTCGCAAGTTCGGTCTGCCCCAGACCCTTGTTTTCCTTTTCTCATTCAACTCCAATTTTCACCCCATATATCCTAGTACACCCTAACCTCATTTGGGCACTTCAACACACCTATAGCCATGTGCTAAACTCTTTAAATCACTCACCAAAACCATTTTATCATTCACAAATTTCTTACCAAAATTCCTAGCACTTGGGATGTTTTCTCCTTAAGATTTCTAAGTGGTAGTTCACCAAATATGACCACTACACCAAGGTGTTTCCTCTACACCTTAACATCATCTCCCAAGCATCTTCTCTTACTAACCAAATCTTCTCTTTCACAACTCCTTAAATTCCTTTCTCAAAACCTTATCTATACCTTATTCCCACCTTGCACATCACATAACAAACCTTAAACAAACTCCTCCAAGACTTTAATGCATTCCCAAAACACACATGGAATTCCTAGAACTTTCAAGATAACACCTAAATCCTTATAGCACCTTAGAACACCTTAATGCATGTGTTCTTTCTTAGTGAAGCATGTGTCCATTCCTAACCATTCCTAGTTCACCCAAGTTCATTTAAACACCTAGAACTCTTATACATTTTACAAATTTCGCCATGGGTTCTCTTAGCACATCATCATTCCAAAACTCATAGTTTTCACCACTAAACATTCAAGAACACCTAGATCCATCAAAACATTATCACTCACAAAACTTCACCAAATTTACCTACATCACAATATAGTGCATAATTAAACTTGCTTGGCACTTAGGCCCTTAAATAACATGGCTCTTAGGCCCTTAAATTGCATAATCCTTAAACACTGAATTTCCCACATAATAATGCCTTTGACCTGCAATTACATACACCAATACATATGTTCTTTTACTAGTCTCCTTGAGAACACTTTACTAGGTCATTCACCATTTGCTCTTTAGGTAGTTTTAACAAGCATTATAAGCTTATTTCTCCTAAGGCATTTAACCACATCGAGATAGTTTGTTTACCTCTTTTTCCTCACAAACTTCTTTCTTGTTTCCTTGTAAAACCGGTGGGGTGTTTGGTTGTTTGCCAACTTCTATACAATATACAAATAATAGAATGAGTATTCAAGCATTATGCTTCATCTCATTATAAACCCTAGTTACATATATTATCTTAAGGTATTAAAATGATTGTTTTACCTTGGAATGGAAAGAGAGCTTGAATATATATCAAGAGAGGACTCCACCAAGCCCTTGGAAGATTCAAATGAAGCTAAAACAAGCAAGGTAATGACACCATGGTGAGGTTAATTTTTGGCCATGTACTAAAAGGAGAGGAAACTTGATTTTTCTTTGAGATTCCTTACCTAGAAGTAAAGGAGAACAATAATATGTGAAAAGGTGAGCTCAAGCTCCATCAATGGTGAATCTCCTTGGCACCAGAACTGAGTTCTTGAGGATTTGAAAAGGTAGAAGTGTAGAGCTTGCTCCAACTAGAAGAATGGTGGTCTTGGAATTGAATTTGGACCATGGAGCTAGGAGTTACAAGCATTCAAAGATGGAAAACAATGGTGGTGTTGGTGTTGCTGTATCAGCTCGTAAAAGAGAGCAAGAAGGGAGGCTGGGGTCGTATGAAATGAAGGAGGAAAGGAGAAATGAAGATAGAACTTGCTTTAACAAGATATTTGTATTAAAAGGTAACTTTCTCCTTTTTACCTTCCTACCCTTCCTTTCCTTAATTGCTTTTTACATGGTGGTGACTCACCTTCATAAAAACCGGCCACCATTTAGTTAGAAGGGTGTTTTGGTCTTTGTTGACCAACTTAATCACTTATAACATATATGTTACAAACTAGCTTATAAAATCACTATTCACCAAAAACAAGGCACATAGAAGTGAAATTTTTGATTTCCCATTGATATAGCCACCCAAATGTGATACTATATAGTACACATGTTAATTAAAGAGTAATGATGGACATTTAGCCATTCAAAACTCATTTACAAGACAATTTTTCAAAAACGTGCTTTAAGACTCCTTAAAGCACATTTTGCGTTTTAACTTGTTTTCAAGCTGGTTTTCTTTGGTAATTGATTTAATATGTTCATTAACATATAAATAAGGCATAGGTATGACCATTAGGTCTTATACACATTTATCCCAAGCTTAGAGCACATTTTAGCCCTTATTGACCTTAAGGTATTTATTTGTGTTTTGTTTGGTTTCATTGTCCACCAAGGTTTCCTAAGGACTTAATTAGCCTTATAAAGTCATAATTAAATATTATCAAGTCTTGGTAGGCTCTTTGGGTCCTAGCCAAGTTCACTCCAAGCTTAGAGCATGTTTTTGCTCAAACCGTGTCGTAGTGTTTTATTGTGTTTTACCATGGTTTAAATGATTCATTTATGTTTCTAAGGCACTTTTTAGCCTTTAAATACCATAGTTTAACATTTACACAACATACTAAGGTTTGGGGTATTTCAATCTACCCCCTTAAAAGAACTTCGTCCTCGAAGTTCACATTTCCTCGCATCATTGGATTAGAATACGGGAATTACTTATAGCCATAAAACTTCCATTACCAACCACCCTTTACATCCAACCTCGGACTTAGTGGTCCGGGCAACATATCCACATTATACATAAAATATCATACTCACATGGTAACCTCGGACTTAATGGTCCGGGTACCTTCACCATACTTGCACTAACATAATATCCCTCAGACTCTTAGGTCTGGGTGACATAACCACATTTGGACTCGTAGGCCCGGGTAACACAACAGATTTAGACTCATAGGTCTTGATAGCATACACTTTAGGAGATCAAAGTCAGAATAACCTTTATCACACATACCAAACAACATGTCATAGCATGTATATCAAACAGAAATACCTTTTCCATCTCTCCATGGGTTCGAATCCCACGTTGAGTACATATACACAGTGATCCCGCAGAACCCGGTCGCGATGGACACTTTCTGGTCCCCGTTCCTTTGGGAGATCAAAACATTCACTTAATTTTTAACATATGTACTTCTCATGTCACCGGTCCGAAGACAAAGGCTCATACGTCCTCAGCTCGTGAGCAAGTACCACAAAAATATTCTTTACTAGGTTAAGTATAAGAAGATCTTTTATTCAAAATATTAATCGATTGTTTGAAAACACCAATTGAAAATCCTTTTGAAAACACCACACAACTCCAAGTCCAATTATGCTCCTTGTATCTTTCTTAACATGGTTATTTGTAATCACTTATAGGGAGCTTCAAGAATCATCCAACACTGATGTGATCAGCATCGGTGTTGAACTATCTTTCCACCCCAATTTGTGTTCGGCTTCCCTTGATCTCATGATAATCAAGTTTCACCTCCCACTTCATTTTCAACCAACAATTAATTCAAGCATATCCCATTTTCTATCTTTGAATCCTTCTAGTCATAATCATAACATCTCCAAGGGATAGAACTCCGTCTATCAATCATCCTCCAAATCCAACTTAATTCAAGTTACCTAGAGAATTTAATTCTCACTAGGTTCTATGTCGGTCTCATACCCCTTCATAAATCACAACACTGTATATATATACATATATTTTTATCAAAATACCATACATGGTTTACATTTATGCACCGTCGGGGTTTTAGTTCCCCGGGAGTTTCTTTACTCCCTTCCACTTGTACTCTCACACACCACTGTTAACAAAATGACACACTTCCCACAATGGTATTCGCATCTTTTGTGCGCAATTACCACAATTTAACCACAAATAAATGCGTATGTTTATATAACACACGCGCCAACCATCATAACAATTCATTTTGTGCTATGCACAACCCCATTCACGTACACTTGTACGGTAAAACACACTAAGTGGTTTTGCGCTCTACCCCCCTTAAAAGGGATTACGCCCACGTAATCATCACTGAGCATTAGCTTAAAACGTTCTGCCGTCGTGAAGTGTTTTAACTTCCACGCGGTCTATTACACAATGGATTCTGATTAGAGGATCTTAACCACATTCGCGATTTAGTTCCTAAACCAAGATTTCGCATTGGAGTTGTAACTCATAACCGGTTTCGGTCCTGGCCTGTGAGGCTCGTAGGAACTGATAACTAGCCATCCATTCATATTCACCATGTGTATTCAGTATCTGGCGCATGGGCTCTCTGGCCTCTGTTGCACAACTCTAATAGTTGTAGAGCTAGTTTGCCCCACTCGTTACTGTTGTTGTATTGTACATCTCCAACGTATTACCCTTATTGGGAAGAATGGTTTCTCAACCGACGCATGGTATCTCTTACCCTGAGCGAATTCGGTGAGTTTCAAAACTTTCCATCCACTTCTCCAATAGCTTACAGCGTAAACTAGTATGTAATTCACAATGATTGACTTGCTTCTACCGACTTACTGTCGGTTGAGATTGAGCTACTACCTAATGTGTAGTGCTCTCTCAGCTATTTCCCACACCTGGGGTATATCTCATACCGACATTTAGTATTTAGTGTCACTGTAGTTATTTACTGTTAATCATGTCTCTGCCTTTGGTTTTGTACATGTATTCTTTCATTCCTGCGGCCTTGCATTACCTATGCATCGGCCATTATAATATTATTCCTCCACAATTTCCATGCTTCTGATTCTTAGCTATCCCACTTGATCATTACTGCGCAAGAGCAATACCAAAACACTCAGTCATACAGAGTGCAGAGGCGTAAACTCTTGACAGAAATCTCTCATGCGATTGCAATAGGGATTTTCACTGAAATCCTTATCATCTAACACTTGCCACCGGCTTACTGCTCGGTTCCTTTGCTATCATTTACTGTTGTGCCTCCACTGGGTTTAACTCATAACTCTGCTCACTCCCCATTTTATCATCTAACAATACTCAGACAACGGTCGCTTATTGCGCACCGTATCCTTACTTAATATACAACATCAACTTATACTGCATCCGCTATTATATTAGCTTCCGCCATTACACTGGGTTTATCTGGCCACTTATTTGGCTGATTTTTGAATACTATATTTTTTTTCCCTTGAGCGTTGTTCGCTACACATTTAGCTTCACACACCTATGGTGATTGCTATCAACTTATCACACTTCCTGTCTACACAACTGGTACAAACATTTCCTTTTGTATTATTCTTATTCAAATCATCCTGGGGTAAAACAACGTGGTCCATCCTCCACATTTCTTGAACTTGATTCACATAACTACCGCTCCTGCGGTCGGTCTCACAATATCGAGAGGTATTCCCACTCTTAATGCAGTGGTTCGCTTACCACTTTAACCACTTATACAACATAAACTCATACAATCAATCGAATTTATATAACATATCTTGATTATGGCTTATAAGCCTTATTTGCCTTGAGCTGGGCTCATTGTAGGCTGTCCACATATGTACTTCTCTGTACAACATTACATATTTAGAGGTTGTAGTGGGCTCCATGACAAGGTCGTTGCATTCCGTTTCCTTTCATGGGATGCCCTTTAGGTTTGTCAGTCCGTCTCCTGACAACTTATGTCTAAACTGGGTGTTAATTTCTACCCTTGTGCTTCTGTCACGTATTTCGTTCAACAATTGTTGATGCGCACACCCTTCAAGGATTTCTCCTGGGTGTCGTTAAGTTATGCCCTTACATCTGGTTCACAGTTATTGGTACATCCAGTTAGCCACGGCTTCCCGCGTTCTTTAATGGCTTATTATCTCCTTCTGTGAAGATCAACATTTCCTGGTAGTGTAGGTACTCATTCTGGGAATTTTCATCCCGTTCATTGCACATTAATATGTCCACATTAGGCATCTGCCTTGCCATGCATAGGCTGAGTCTCCGTTCCAGCTATCATGTTTTATCCCTCGGCTTATTAAGACATATCGATGTCTTTACATAACATTCCGTGCTCTTCGCACTTCTTAACTCTATACATTTCCTTAAAAGGAATTCACTAATTCCTTTAGTCTCGTTAACTTAACTGAGTTCCTTGACTTCAAGCATTCCTTGTATTTTCTAGCTCCTGTTTGATTTATACTGCTGACCGTAGACGGAGTCGACTACTTCCCGTGTTTCGGACTCTACTGGTATACATATATGGGGTATCATACTGATACATTACTACTTACCCAACTAACCTATAAGTAGGTCTGTCAGGCCCACATTCTCCTATCGGAGTGCGGTCGTCCCACAACACAGTTGGTACACTCGTAGTGTCCGTCACGCGCCTGGGTGAAGTATTCTGTTGTCAACTCCCTTATATTGTCCCGTGACAATATTCATTCTTTGCTTCCCGAACTTAATCGAGGGAAGGTTTACCACTATTGTATCCTTGTCAATTGCCCCTGGTTTCACTGGTTTGGTTTAGAAGAAGGTTGGAAAGAAGTGTTGGTTCGAAAGAAAATCTGGTTTTGAAAGAAAAAGGGTTTGAACAAGATTAGGTTTGAAAGAAAAATTTCCATGATTTCAAACATCTTCTTACCTTAGCCAAGTCTAGCTTCTTGCCGACTGGTGTACTTCCAATTACAGAGGTTAGGCTAACAGGCCCTTCCACTGTTATGACAATCTCATTTAACTTTATTACACTTCTCCAAGTATTTTGTCGAGGTTATAAATTTCACGAACAGCCCTGTTATAGCAGCACTTGCTATGGCAAGTGCGCCATGCTAACTGGCTATCGGTTTGACACATACCGATTGTGGTATTGTTTGACCCATATTGTCATCAGTGGCCTTGTTGGCCCTCACTGATCTTACTGCCTTGATAAATACTCCTCTAGGTAACTTCTCACTGTTTTCGCATGATAATCAGTAACTAGGGTGTTTCCCATTCTGGGAGTCCCCTTTACTTAGTATCGTATCCTCTTTATAGCCCGTTCCACGCACTTGTCGTGGTTACTGAGACTTGTCTCTTGTTTGGGCACTACGTTGTAGTTCCTTGACGGTTGGTATACCGTTGGTGTTTTATTTATCAACTGTGGTCCCATAGACATTCGTCTCGGGTTTTATTATCCATTTCTTGCCTGTTGCACGGTTGGTGCGTTGCAAGCTGGTTGTTCTCAACTGCTCGGCACGTCGACCCAGGTTGCCGGAAATTCTATTCTTCTGTACACTGATTCTTCGCTCTTCGCTATGAAATGCGGTTAACACTGTTTAGATGGGGACCGTCTCCGGGATTCCCAGTTTTCGGGATCTACCGTATGACAGGTTCCCCGTACCCTAAAGGTATTTAATAACAGCCAGATCGGGTATTCCCGAGTATGAGAGTGGACTCCCATCTCTCTGGCGTTGTTTCCCAAGTTATAAAACAGGGGTTGTGGAGGGCGGGTTGGATATAGTAGGTTTCCAGTATTCACTGGTAGTTCCTTACTAGCGTATCTCTCACGCTATCACTCAACCCTTAACCCAAAGTACTTAAATCCTAACTCGGTACTTCCTAAGCTCGGTAATTCAGTCATCAGAGCGATACTTCGCTCTGATACCACTTTTTGTAACACCCCATCCAACAACAAATACACAATAACAATCTGCAGCGGAAACTCAACTCACATTACTTATTCCAATGGTGTTACACGCCGTTAACCACCCACATGGCTAACAAGGCTAATACATGTACATTTGTATCGGTCTGATGGACTAGATTCCCGAGCAACTACACAATACAATTCTCATTCCATTTTCAACATTTATTATATACATATATTCCCACTGTACCGAGTATTTACCAACTACTGCCGATAACAATTTCGGTCTTACTACGCCTATCATACTCACGCCATTTAAATGGCCACCCATGTATAAACATCTGCCCCGTCCTACTCTCGTACGGTTTCCAGCTCCTTGTACCTGAAATAGAAAAGGAGAGAAAGGGTGGCCCCCAAGGGGCTCAGCACCTTTGCTGGTATGGTAATCCGCAGCCCACATGCTACCGGGCCACGCACAACTAATTGTCGTCTTAGCATGCAGTTGATTGTATTTAAATCATGCATACAAGCCATTGACATACAACACTTAACATTTCGCCTCAATGGGCTCAACCTATATCCAACACATCCACACTTAACCAACCATCCAATGATTCCTTAAACCCTAGAGTGGCTCTCCTCCAAAACGGAGCTACTTCCTTAACAAACGACATGTACCCATTAATCGGGTTATCCTTAAGTGCCTCTTGTCGCAAACTGGGATTCATTTCCATGATCCACACACACCATATCATACAACGTATCTCAATTCTCGCATAATAAAACATAACAACACCTTTCTTGTTTCAACGTACATATGATGACATCACATTCATTTAAAACATCCAATATATAAATATACCATAGCATAGCAAGGGAATTTGCATAGCACCATAACATTACATAACACCATAAAATCGGTTCTCACAAGGAACCTTCCACCATAGTTAGTATACCATGTGAGCCTAGGGATTTTTGCCAATCCCATGTTAAGCTCGTTACCATCCTCGTTACCGTCCGGTTATATAGAACGGTTAACTTGTACCCAAGGTGTGTCGGATATAGTAATCCCAAGCACACCGAAATAACATTCGTATGCCCCTGTGGCCCGACGTGAGTCAGTAACTAGCTTTGGATAAGCTAAGGGAAGGTAGAAACCAAATTGGAATACCACCTATACATACACCAAGAGAGCCGAACCGGATAAGATAACGACTCCCATCCATCACACGCGTGGCCGGAACAACCGGACTCCTCACCCCCCATTAGTACACATACACTTAATATTAAGTGGTTAGAGATCCATTATGGAGCCTACCACATCCACAACCATACGGTATCATAACCGAGTTAAGCACACAAGGGAGGTTCACACACTTGCATACAACAACAATGTCCAACTAACTCACATAGCCGTGGTTAGCACGTTCCCAAGGTTTGGGCCGTCAACTCCGAATACCGATCACTCATGTGTTCCTAGTTTTGGTTAGCTAAGGTTTAACACATATTTGAGGTTAAATGGTATCGGAGGCCAAATTCCACATAAATGAATTACTATAAACTCATTACATGTTTTAATCTTACAAGGTGGCAAACACTCAATAAAACATATTGGCATACAAGCCGGTGTAATCCGGTAGGACACAGGTTGCAAGAAAACCATACCTGTCACCGGAGTCCACTTTACCACGTCCACCTATGTTCCTCGAGCGATTCTCGAACAACTGTTAACATCACATGTGTTTTTATTAACATCGGGGTTTGCTTGATTATTTAATGTCTAATGCTTAACTTTCCCCGTTAACTTAGTTACATAACTTTACATTTTAACTTGTTTTACTTTTACATTTTGATACAACTTTTCACCCACTTAATTGCCATTTAAAACTCACCTAACATGTCCTTAACAACCTTATATCATCATTACCCATCAATCCCCATCATTACTTATCATTTTATAACCATAAACAACATTTTTGGTCCGACCGACCTTACCGACCGAACTTGTCCAAGTTCGGTCGATTCCAGAACACATTTCCGTCAAAATTTTCTACTCCGACCGAACTTACCAAGTCCGGTCCTATGTTCGGTCTTTTCCCGAGAGTTTCTCCCCTTTGTAAACTTAGCCCGACCGAACTTGCCAAGTCCGGTCCCATTCGGTCGGTTCCAGAAACTTAATCCATACTCAAAATACAAGCCCGACCGACCTTGCAAGTCCGGTCCCCAAGGTCGGTCTTTTCCAGAAGCCATTTCTCGTAGGGTAAACTGGGCTCGACCGAACTTGCAAGTTCGGTCGCAAGTTCGGTCTGCCCCAGACCCTTTTTTCCTTTTCTCATTCAACTCCAATTTTCACCCCATATATCCTAGTACACCCTAACCTCATTTGGGCACTTCAACACACCTATAGCCATGTGCTAAACTCTTTAAATCACTCACCAAAACCATTTTATCATTCACAAATTTCTTACCAAAATTCCTAGCACTTGGGATGTTTTCTCCTTAAGATTTCTAAGTGGTAGTTCACCAAATATGACCACTACACCAAGGTGTTTCCTCTACACCTTAACATCATCTCCCAAGCATCTTCTCTTACTAACCAAATCTTCTCTTTCACAACTCCTTAAATTCCTTTCTCAAAACCTTATCTATACCTTATTCCCACCTTGCACATCACATAACTTAAACCTTAAACAAACTCCTCCAAGACTTTAATGCATTCCCAAAACACACATGGAATTCCTAGAACTTTCAAGATAACACCTAATCCTTATAGCACCTTAGAACACCTTAATGCATGTGTTCTTTCTTAGTGAAGCATGTGTCCATTCCTAACCATTCCTAGTTCACCCAAGTTCATTTAAACACCTAGAACTCCTTATACATTTTACAAATTTCGCCATGGGTTCTCTTAGCACATCATCATTCCAAAACTCATAGTTTTCACCACTAAACATTCAAGAACACCTAGATCCATCAAAACATTATCACACAAAACTTCACCAATTTACACTACATCAATATAGTGCATAATTAAACTTGCTTGGCACTTAGGCCCTTAAATAACATGGCTCTTAGGCCCTTAATTGCATAATCCTTAAACACTGAATTTCCCACATAATAATGCCTTTGACCTGCAATTACATACACCAATACATATGTTCTTTTACTAGTCTCCTTGAGAACACTTTACTAGGTCATTCACCATTTGCTCTTTAGGTAGTTTTAACAAGCATTATAAGCTTATTTCTCCTAAGGCATTTAACCACATCGAGATAGTTTGTTTACCTCTTTTTCCTCACAAACTTCTTTCTTGTTTCCTTGTAAAACCGGGGGGTGTTTGGTTGTTTGCCAACTTCTATACAATATACAAATAATAGAATGAGTATTCAAGCATTATGCTTCATCTCATTATAAACCCTAGTTACATATATTATCTTAAGGTATTAAAATGATTGTTTTACCTTGGAATGGAAAGAGAGCTTGATATATATCAAGAGAGGACTCCACCAAGCCCTTGGAAGATTCAAATGAAGCTAAAACAAGCAAGGTAATGACACCATGGTGAGGTTAATTTTTGGCCATGTACTAAAAAGAGGAGGAACTTGATTTTTCTTTGAGATTCCTTACCTAGAAGTAAAGGAGAACAATAATATGTGAAAAGGTGAGCTCAAGCTCCATCAATGGTGAATCTCCTTGGCACCAGAACTGAGTTCTTGAGGATTTGAAAAGGTAGAAGTGTAGAGCTTGCTCCAACTAGAAGAATGGTGGTCTTGGAATTGAATTTGGACCATGGAGCTAGGAGTTACAAGCATTCAAAGATGGAAAACAATGGTGGTGTTGGTGTTGCTGTATCAGCTCGTAAAAGAGAGCAAG
Organism: Limonium bicolor; assembly: GCA_023374045.1. Lineage (NCBI taxonomy): Eukaryota > Viridiplantae > Streptophyta > Magnoliopsida > Caryophyllales > Plumbaginaceae > Limonium > Limonium bicolor. The sequence continues at coordinate 35,078,755 of CM041778.1, forward strand.
AAGGGAGGCTGGGGTCGTATGAAATGAAGGAGGAAAGGAGAAATGAAGATAGAACTTGCTTTAACAAGATATTTGTATTAAAAGGTAACTTTCTCCTTTTTACCTTCCTACCCTTCCTTTCCTTAATTGCTTTTTACATGGTGGGTGACTCACCTTCATAAAAACCGGCCACCATTTAGTTAGAAGGGTGTTTTGGTCTTTGTTGACCAACTTAATCACTTATAACATTATATGTTACAAACTAGCTTATAAAATCACTATTCACCAAAAACAAGGCACATAGAAGTGAAATTTTTGATTTCCCATTGATATAGCCACCCAAATGTGATACTATATAGTACAATGTTAATTAAAGAGTATATGTGGACATTTAGCCATTCAAAACTCATTTACAAGACAATTTTCAAAAACGTGCTTTAAGACTCCTTAAAGCACATTTTGCGTTTTAACTTGTTTTCAAGCTTGGTTTTCTTTGGTAATTGATTTAATATGTTCATTAACATATAATTAAGGCATAGGTATGACCATTAGGTCTTATACACATTTATCCCAAGCTTAGAGCACATTTTAGCCCTTATTGACCTTAAGGTATTTATTTGTGTTTTGTTTGGTTTCATTGTCCACCAAGGTTTCCTAAGGACTTAATTAGCCTTCTATATAAATAATTAAATATTATCAAGTCTTGGTAGGCTCTTTGGGTCCTAGCCAAGTTCACTCCAAGCTTAGAGCATGTTTTTGCTCAAACCGTGTCTTAGTGTTTTATTGTGTTTTACCATGGTTTAAATGATTCATTTATGTTTCTAAGGCACTTTTTAGCCTTTAAATACCATAGTTTAACATTTACACAACATACTAAGGTTTGGGGTATTTCATATTCAGTTTGTCAGACCGTTATAGAGGAGTTGGAAAGGCCTAGTTAGTCACATGGGTGACTAACGGCGGTAACACCGTGGAGTTGATTTTTTCCCACTGTGAATTCCTTTGAGTTGGGTGTTATTAATTATTGTTAATTGTGAATTAGTGGTTGGGGTGTTACATCGAAAAACAAGGAGCTACTTATTCACTAGCCGATCTAGAGTTTGTCAAGGAGCACATGTGCTCTTACTGGTTGAAAGCAATAAATGATGGTCAGCAGAAGTCATGAGTTGATGTAGCTAGCTATCTTTCTTTTTTGAAATTGTCTGAACACCATTTGCACCTGTAATGCAATAATTGTCAAGTACACTTGCATTGTGTTGAAAAATACAGTTTGTTGCATTATCAAATTTCCATACAGGTTGCAACTAGAGTACAACTGTAATGGCTTTCATCTGTTGGATTTTAATTGTAAATTTTGTCTATTAAGCTGTGGTACTAATACGTACTCGCTGACCTGTTGATTTCGTCTGTTACAGTTTGTTGTAATAGCTTCTGATGTGTTGAAAATAATGCAGTTGTTGCATTATTGATCTGGTGATATCTGTAGCATTTGTGGGAACAGAAATTTCTGAAAATAAAAAAATAAAAAAAGGAAGACATAAAGAACGGTTATATGGATAAGCGTTCTTTAAACTCTCCCGCCAACCATCATAAGAAACGCTTATATGTGATAAGCGTTGTTTTTAGCTGAGCATAAAGAACGCTTGTTAGACTAAAGCGTTTTTTATGTTTCCATCGTTCTCGCAATATAAAGAACGCTTTGCTAAATAAGTGTTCTTTAAAGCTAGTATAAAGAACGCTTTGCAAGCGTCATTTAAAATGTTTAATCATTTGCGTCGCTCGAATAAACTACGCTTATAAATGTTCTATATGACAAATTTAAGAGTTTTTTTTAATCTTTTTTCCAGCAGTGTGTTTGTGGTATGTTTTGGTGGTATGCTACGTCATACATGCTTGTTTAGTAGTTGGTTGTATGTTGGATACATTGTATGTATGTGCCTCAATGCACCTGTTTGGATATATATATAGTACCCATGAGTACTTATGTTGGTAAGTTGGTTGTGCACCTTGTTTAATGCTGTGTTATGGATGAGATTATGTCATGAGTCTTGGTTATTTGGAATGTTATTGGTGTTGTATCAATTATGATACATATACTAGGCTTGAACCTAGTGGGATGTACTCCCCAGCGATGGTCTGCCTGTGATTACTTAGTGGAACTGGATTCCTTAGGAGAACTGAATATGAATAAGGACTTCGGGACAAAGCCTTTTTAAGGGGGGTAGATTGAAATACCCCTAACCTCAAAACTAAATTAAATGATATATTAATTATCTAAGACTAATAATCATCTTAATACCATTGGGGATCAATCTAAGATCTTAACAAGGCAAAAACATGCCTTAAGATCGGTAAAACCAAAAATGTGCTTTAAGAAACCATAGAGATTGTATGACCTCAGTTAGGATCCAAAGTGAATTCCTAAGTATTATAATTAAGTAATAAACACTATAAACTATTCTCAAAGGAAACCAAGCTCGAAAACATGTTCAAATACAATTTGTGCCTTAAAACTCCTTAAAGCACGTTTTTGAGAAAATTGACTTTCTAAGTGGGTTTTGAGTGGTGTTAGGGGATGGATTACACCTTTCTATACTAATGTACTATAATGTACCACATTAGAAGGTCTAATTCAAAGAATTTCAAAAAAAATCACAAATATGACATTCATTTGTGAATAGTGATTGAAATAGTGCATTTTTAAGTAATGTTGACAAAGCCAAATCAAAGGTCAAGACTTGACCCGTATTTATCTAAAGGAAGGCGGTAAAATTAAGGGAGGAGGACAGCACATCAAGCTTTAACCAAAATATCAAGGAAATTTAGTGAATCATCATTTTACTATTCCATTTATGACTTTTCATTCCTTAAAACACAAATTCAGCCTTTCACTTTCCCCTTGTTCTGTTCCAGCCGAGTGCCTTACTCATTCTGAACCTCCCAAGTCTTGTTCTTGAGTAATCAAGGAGAAATCCAACTTACTCCACCTAAGGTAATGGTTTAAATCATGATTTAGCTCATTTTCTTCATCTCTTCATTACCTACACACAGAGCTAATAATCTATCACTTTCCATGGCGCAATCTCAGTGTATTCAACCTTAAATTAGTGGATATTCTCGGCTGAAGCAAAAATAAGGACCAAGGTGATCAAAATTTTCATTTTAAGGTAAAAACATACCTTAAGACTTTCATGACTCCATTCAGTTTTTTTTACTTGATTTCCTTGAGTTTATACACTCATTATCTCCCCATTATCATGTTGTTTCAGTGTGTTAACCCCCTTGATCAAGAGTGGCCGAGATCAAGAGCAAAATCCATTTTAAGGCATTTTGCCTAGGTAAAACCTATTACCTTATCACCTTGTTGTAATCTTGTTAATCCCCATTATTTTATGGTGATTTTAACATCCTTTGATGTTCTGAAAATAGGCCGAAAGCCCCTTGTGATAGCCTTGTCTTTTAAGGTAAAGTTTACCTTAAATCTTACATTAAATTGTTCCTTATGGTTAACTCATGCTTGGAGTGTAACCATATCTTGTTTTGATAAATAAAACATGTAACACCCCGCCTTAATCCAATCGTGGACCTTGCTACGGTCTGAATTGTAAAAATAACCAAACTTTAATACTCACAACCACTTAACCAAAATACATACCAACCGAGTTTCCAAGTTTCTTGACAACCCACATAATTCTCCACAGTTCTAATATTAACAGACGGGTGCATAGGCGCAACCCGTACTAAAAAATAAACCCGACCTTAGTCTAACCGCCCCTACTCTTAGGATGAGTCTTCATAGGGCGCTTACCTGCAAAATGTAAACAATCGCCCCGAGGGGGTCAGCACCTTTACTGATACGATTCTTGTAGCCCCCAAGCTAACGGGGCTACGACGACTAATTGTCGATAGCATGAAGTTGATTAGATACACAACATAAATAGAAGTGCAATAAACAACAAACCACATAAGAACAAATATATTTCACACACAATGAACGACTTAAAAGCGTTCCCTTAAGAAGTGAGTTATCATTAAACTCCTCAAGTTATGTTTTCTCTTAATTTCAATCCATCCTTACCTTACCACAATCTTAATCCTTATCTCAATCTCAGTATACAAACCGTTCTATAAATAGAAGTGGTTGCATCTATCTCAATGTTTATTTTTGTCGGGTCAAAAGCAACCCTAGCCGAGCTATAAACTCCAATGGTTGAATAAACAACTTATCTTAATTTGGGATTTAGGTGATCCCACCGCACCCTTAATCTGCCTCCCACCTTGAATTGTAGTTCAAGGTGGCCGAGTCGACTTTCGACTCTAGGAAACAAGTCCGAAGACAAGTCCTCAAACGGAAGTCGGAACTGATTCAGATACCGACTCCCTTTTTCATTAACATGCATAACCGGAGTCAGTCCCGGATTCCTCACTCACCCCAAGTTCCAGTTAGTAGAAAGTCTTAAAGACGAAGTATTGTTAGTAACAAATCTCAAGGTCAAGTGTGTTAGTACAAGGAAAACACACAAGAAGATAATAGTCCGATTGCATGCTTTATCTTGTCTTAGTCATAGCAAGTAAACAAGTAGCACACAAGCCGAGGGACACCTCGTTAGCAAGCAGGTTACAAGAAAACCATACCATTCACCGTCGACTGTCGTTTGTCTAATCTCCTTCCGATTCCCAATTCTCAAGTCCTTTGAAGTCTTAAGATAGGCTTGGATATGAATCAAGAAGGACCTCCTTAGTCCTTGGAGAATAGAAACAAGCTTGAATGAATGGAGAACCAAATGAGCTCTTCAAACTTGATTTTCCTCCTTCAATGGAATTTCTATTGGCATCGAAGTGGAGCTTTTCCAGTTTTGAAAAGATAGGAAGCAAGGGCTTGGCCTAACTAAGAGTATCTAAGCTTATTTTTGGATTTAGAGCAAAAATGGAGATTTGGTGAGCAAATGAAGATGGAGGAAGAATGGAGCAGCACTTACAGTTTGGAGAGGATGAAGAGGATGAAGGAAACCGGTGGGAAAAGAAGAGAATAAAGAAGAGGAGATAGGCAAGCTAAAAGGTGAAATCTTTCTTAAAAGTAAATAGTACTATTTTCCAATTCCCCTTCTTTTCTGATTTTGCTGGAGTTCATGGTGAGTCATCACCTTAAAAAACCGTCCCCCTTCTTCTTAATGAAGATATTTGTGGTCTGGTTGACCAACTAATGAACTTATGTTGACTTAATGCTAAACTAGCATTATTTGAGCACTATTCACAAATTAGTGCACATATTTATGAAATTTTTGATTTCCCGTTGATTTATACTTCCTAATGTGATACTAAGTAGGACACAAGTTGATTAAGGAGTAATCATGGGCATTTAGCCACTCAAAACCTCCTTCCAAGATAATTTTTCAAAAATGTGCTTTAAGAGTCCTTAAAGCACAATTTGTTTTTAAATTGTTTTTGAGCTTTTTTTCTTTGGTAATTGGTTTAACATGTCCATTAGCATGTTAATAAGGTCTAAGAATGATATTTGGGTGTTACCCAAAGTTACTCCAAGCTTAGAGCACGTTTTTGCTTAAATTGCTCTTATGGTGTTTCCTTGTGTTTTCTTTGGTTTAAATTGTTTCCTAATGTTTCTAAGGCTTAATTTAGCCTTCCTATATCTTAGTTTAACATATAAACACCATATCTAGGTTTGGGGTATTTCAATCTACCCCTCTTAAAAGAACTTTGTCCCCAAAGTTCATAAGTATACTTGATCATTCACAACACTAAAATTCCTTAATCTTAATACCATATCTTATATTCATCTTCCACATCTCAATAGTCAATGGTCTGCCACAAGTACAATACATAAGTACCATACATGTCTCAAACTTAACATAAAGCGTAATATCTTACACAAACCAAGCAAACGACAAACATTGTTCGTTTACTAACTCAAAAGTAAGGAAGCTCTACCCCCCTTAAAAATGGGTACTCCCCGTACCCTATACAGACGATCGAGTCGCTGAATAACGAAGGGTACTTCAATCTCATCTTATCCTCTAATTCCCACGTGGCCTCATCGACATCCTGGTTAGACCAGAGAACCTTCACCAGTCGCACTGACTTATGACGAGTGTCCCTAGTCTTAGTATCCAAGATTCTCTGAGGAATCTCCACTGATCTCATGTTTGGCTCTAATATCAATCTCTCAGGTTCTAACACATGGGAGGGGTGGTGCATGTACTTCTTCAGCTGTGAAACATGAAAGACGTCATGCACTTTACCCAGCTCAGCAGGTAAGTTCACCCCTAAGCAACCAGGCCCACCCGCTCCGTAATCTCATAAGGACCCACAAATTTCGGGCTTAGTTTGCCCTTCTGTCCAAATCTGAACACACCCTTCATTGGTGAGACTCGCAGAAATACCCGGTCGCCCACTGTGAACTCCAGGTCTCGTCGTCGAACATCAGCATACGACTTCTGCCTATCTTGAGCAGCTTTCATATTCTCTCCGATTTGCTGAACTTCAGCCTGAACTTGCTCTAAGTACTTAGGTCCTATAATGACGTCTCACTCAACTCATCCTAGCAGAGCGGTGTACGACATGGTCTACCGTACAACACTTGAAAACGCCATCTTGATCGAAGCATGATAGCTATTGTTGTAAGAGAACTCGATCAGATGCAACTTATCAATCCAACTTCCCTGGAAGTCTAAGGCACATGCTCTCAGCATGTCCTCAAGTGTCTGAATTGTACGCTCAGTCTGACCATCTGTCTGAGGATGGAATGTGGTACTCAACTTCAATTCTGTACCCAATGCTTCTCTAGTAGCTCTCCAGTACCTCGAAAGGAATCTGGTATCTCTATTAGACACTATGGTCTTTGGTACCCCGTGGCGTCTCATGATCTCCTTATCAAATAACTCAGCTAGCTTAGTTACCTTCCAAGTATCCTTCATCGGTATGAATCGGGCTACCTGGGTAAGGCGTTCCACTACAACCCATATCATGTTCAGACCTCCCCTGGTAGGCGGGAGTCCGATCAAGAAGTCCTTGGAGATGTCATGAAACTTCCACTCCGGAACTGGCATCGACTGTACCATTCCGCCCGGTCACCGGTGCTCGAATTTCACCTTCTGGCATGTGAGACGCCTCAAAACGAACTCGGTAACATCTGCCTTCATCCCCGACCAATAGAAGTATCTCTTCATGTCTTTGTACATCTTAGAGGTCTCCATGATGGACAGAAACTGAAGAGCAGAGTGATTCTTTCAGTTGCGCTCCTTCAGATCTGTGTTGTTGCGCGGGATGCATAACCGGCCCTTAAGTCTGATCACATCATCGTCATGAAGTCTGAAGTCGTATTTCTGACTCTCAAAGGTACCCTCTGTCAGCTTCTCTCTGACTTCCTTCATATACTCATCGGTCCTCTGAGCCTCTCACACCTCATCAACCAAGCTCGAGGAAGCAAGTAGCGAATGGACTGAGTGTGCTCGACGGCTCAGGGCGTCAGCTACAACATTGGCCTTCCCTTCTTTGTATTGGAAGTCAATATCATAGTCCTTCAGAAATTCTAACCATCTCCTCTGTCGAAGATTCAACTCCTTCTAAGTGAATATATATTTCAAGCTCTTATGATCGGTGTAGATCGTCACACTAACCCCATATAGGTAGTGGCGCCATATCTTCAAAGCGAAGACTACAGCTCCCAGTTCTAAATCATGTGTGGGGTAGTTCTTCTCATGTTTCTTCAGCTAGCGTGAGGCATATGCCACCACCTTGCCATGCTGCATGAGCACGCAACCCCACCCTCTGCCAAATGCATCACAATAAACCTCAAAGCCCTCCGTACCATCTGGAATGGTCAAAACCGGTGCGGTGGTCAGTGAGTCCTTCAAGCTCTGGAATGAACTCTCACAGTCATCCGTCCATACGAACGGTGCATCTTTCTTCATCAGACTGGTCATCGGCTTTGCGACCTTGCTGAAGTCCTTAACAAACCCCCGATAGTACCCTGCCAAACCGAGAAAGCTCCGAATGTCAGTAACTATCTTTGGTCTTGGCCAGGTGCGTACGACATCTATCTTTGCTGGATCTACAGAGACCCCAGCATCTGAGATGACATGACTCAGGAAAGAGACCTGGTCAAGCCAAAACTCACACTTGGAGAACTTAGCATAAAGCTGGTTCTCCCTCAGTATCTCCAACACCCTCCTCAAATGTTTCTCATGCTCAGCTCTCGATTTTGAATATATCAGAATGTCGTCGATGAATACCATAACCGACTTCTCCAACTGCTCCCTGAACAAGCGGTTCATCAGATCCATAAACTTCACTGGTGCGTTCGACAAACCGAACGGCATCACTGTGAATTCGTAATGGCCGTATCGTGTCCGGAATGCCGTCTTCTCAATATCTCCCTCCTTAATGGCTATCTAATGATACCCCGATCTGAAATCAATCTTGGAAAACACAGATGCCCACTTCAACTGATCGAACAGATCATCAATGTGAGATAGTGGATACTTATTCTTCACAGTTACAGCATTCAACTCTCTGTAGTCGATGCAGAGGCGGAGACTGCCATCCTTCTTCTTCACGAAGAGAACTGGCGCTCCCCATGGCGAAACACTGGGTCATATGAACCCTTAGTCTAACAAGTCTTTCAACTGATCCTTTAACTCATTCATTTCTACCGGAGCGATGCGGTACGGTGCCTTGGCTATCGGTCTGGTTCTAGGTAGCAGCTCAACAGTGAACTCTAACTCCCGAGTGGGTGGCATGCCGGGTAGTTCCCGTGGAAAGAGATCGGGAAACTCTGACACTACAGATAAGTCGGGGTCGAACTCGGGGTCCCTCTCTATGTCCTGGACATAGCAGAAATATACCTCTTCCTTCCTCCTCAATTCCTTATACATTGCCATGGCGGAGATGATTTTGGTCGAAGGCTCTCTGGGCCTCTGGCGGTATGATATTGTTACCCCAAACGGACTCCTGAGTAGCAGTCGGTGCTCGGCGCAGAGGATACGACCCTTGTGCCGCTCCAACCAGTTCATCCCGAAGATAACATCAAATCCTAAATCCCTGAACTCAATGAATATAACTGGAAAGTCTTCCCCCTTAATTCTGATAGTGGCTCCTTGGTAGTAGCGAGTGCAACCAACCTTCTCCTTAGACGGGAGCGTAACCGTGAAGTCGGGTAGCCCATCAGCGTCTAGCCCCAACCTCCTCGCAAATGATGCCGAGATAAAGGTGTGCGAGGCCCCTGAGTCAAAGAGAACTGATGCATCAACGCATTTGATCAGAAAAGTGCCGGTGAGGATAGTACCGCTTGCGTCGGCATGTGCCTCTGTAAGGATGCTTAGTGCACCTTCCATACCGGGTCTGTAACCTAATTGTGTTTCACAAGCTTCATGAGTAATGAAGGTATAACAAGTAGTCACAATTAATATGAGCAACACTGTTATTTTATTGATAACCATCCTTTTACATCACGTGCTTCTTTCTTACACCTCCTTTCTTACATCATACTTAAAACATTACATGGCTAATATTGTCTAAAGGTTAGGTTTAACCGTCCTGGTCTCATGTGCGTCGCATTGATCACTGCTGACGGTGCTGTATTCAGCTTAATTCTCTTAATCCCATGGTACAACATCCTTGACTCTCCACCCATAACCAATACATCTCCAGACTTAAGTAGTAGCATCTTAGCACGGTCCGCACGCTTCTGCTCGCCGTATATAAATTCAGCGTCATCTCCAATGGACCAAGACACTACGGGTATCCCTCTTTCGAGAGACTTCGCTGTCTCGTCCTTATCCTGATGTAATCCGAGTCGCCCGTCCTTCTCGTAGAAATTAACTATGTGTAGATCTGCTTGTATGCCTGGGATCGGGTCAGCCTCCAGTTGCTGTGCGATCTCCACGGCTTGTGTAATAACCGGATGGAACTCTTCGGGTATTCCCGGTGGTGAGACTCCATCTTACGCTGTCGTGGTTTGGTATGTCTTGGCATACGGATTCCAATCCTTGCCTAAGCTCATCATCCTTAGTTTCATCGTTGCTCCTCCTGGGTACTCCGGTGTATAGAAACCTCCCGGTCCCACTCCTAACTGACCGCATCTCCTGATGATGCCTATTTGTGCTTCGGGTGTCAGGTATACCCTTAATAAAATCATACCTGGGCGGATAACCTGACAATGTTCGTTTAAATAGTCTCGGGTTTGGATGCCGGTCTCTTCCGGGTTATACGTTGTAGGTATTGGATAGCAAATATTGAAGTTTCCTAAGGTAAGGGTAGATTATATCTCACTTAAGTTCTAATCTTATCTTAATCTCATCTAACTTAGTCGTTCACCAATGCATGCATGAAATGGGGTAAGCAGGCAATTTTTATTACTTAATGGTTTATAGCGGTACCTGGCCTCGATGAGGGTTCAGCCTCATCATCCCGGTCCACCATGTGTAGAGTGGGTCCCGACTTCTGGACTACCCGGGGGTTCTTGTTGGCGGCTGGCTGCATCGCCTTCTGACCGTCAGATCCAGCACCCTGATCGGTCTTGCCCTTGCCCTTCATCTCGGGCCTAATGGCTCTGCTCTCGGGGTTTCGAAGCACTCATAAGCTCGGTGTCCGAATACCCCACAGAAATTGCACTCCACTTTATTACCCTTGCAGTCGAGCCCGAGGTGGTCCTTGTGACACCACTGACAGATGTAGCATCGTTGGTAGCCACCACCGGCTCCCTTTCCAGACTCAGATCCTGATTATGTTCGATATCAGTAATTGTATCTCAATGGTTGCTAAATGATCCTTAATTCACTTAAAGTGTATTTCCTTACTCTTTAGCGCCTTCGAGCGCAAGGGCTTAGCAGCAATAGCGTAAGTTAGCTTAAGTGGCTCTTCAGCAGCCTTCTCAGTCTCCACCTTACCCTTCTAACTCTTCTGGGACTGAGGCTGGTACTTCTGTTTCTTGTACCCGCCTTGCCCTTGGTTCTCCGTACTCTTACCGACCGTCTTCCTCTTAGCAACATTGTCTTCGTCCCTCAGCTAGACGGTTATCTCAACCTTAGCAGCGGCATGATAGCACTCATGCTTTCAAAGTATTAGTTTCTCTCATTCTCATGATCTAAATCTTATTCACTTATTTGTATCTTAACCTTTCTCATTACCTGCAAGGTAGTATAACTCGTCGGCCCCATGCCGTAGCGGAGTCGATGGCTCAGGCCGCCATAGAAGTGGTCCACTAGAATCTGGTTGGACTACCCCAGACCTAGCAGAAGACGAAGCAAGGCGGTGAACTCTGAGTAATACTCGTCCACCGTCATCTTGTTCGTCTGCTTCAGCACATCTAACTGCAAGCGCTTCTTCGTCTGGACATGGGCGGGATAGTATTTGGCTCGTAGTAGAGCCGTGTACTGTTCCCAGCCGAACTCTGGATTGGCCACATGCTCGGCCTCACCAGCTTCCACCAATCGCCTGCTGCTCCTTTTAGATAAAACGCAACAAGACGCACCTTGATCCCAGCAGGGACGTCAAGGGTCTCGAAGGCGGTCTCCAGCTCGGAGATGTACGTCTCAAGCTTGGTGGGATCCGTCTCCCCCTTGAATGATGAGGGTCAAAGGTCAGCAAGACTCTTCACCCAGTTCGGTTCCTGGGGCGGTGGTGGTGGAGGTGGTGGTGTGCCAGGCTGGTAGCCCATGTGCCCAAGCGTGGCAGCCACGATCTCAACTATCGTCTGCCCACCAGGTATATCAGTAGCCTCAATGCCTTGACCACGGCCTCGGCCTCCTCTCGGACGTCCTGCCATCTAAACAATTACACTGCACATTAGGCTTGGTTTCACAACGGCTTCGTTTCACGAATTTTATAATGTCCGTAGACGGTAAAGATGATCCACACTTAATAGTGGTCATCTGACTCTGCTCACTCTAACTTCTCACACCCTTAACCTGTAACTTATACCTTAACTCATATCCTAACTCGGTGGTTTTCCATGTTCGGTATTTCCTTATTCAGAGCGTAACTGCGCTCTAATACTACTTTTGTAACACCCCGCCTTATCCAATCGTGGTTATGGCAAACTTAACAAAACTTATATAACATCGCAGCGGAAATTAATATACACCAGGACCTTGCTACTGTCTGAGTTGCAAAAATAACCGAACTTTAATACTTACAACCGCCTAACCAAAATATACCAACCGAGTTTCCAAGTTTCTTAACAACCAACATAATTCTCCACAGTTCTAATATTAACAAACGGGTGCACAGGCGCAACCCGTACTAAAAAATAAACCCGACCTAAGTCTAACCGCCCCTACTCTCAGGATGAGTCTTTATAGGGCGCTTACCTACAAAATGTAAACAATCGCCTCCGAGGGGGTCAGCACCTTTGCTGGTACGATTCTCTTGTAGCCCCCAAGCTAACGGGGCTACGACAACTAATTGTCGATAGCATGAAGTTGATTAGATACACAACATAAATAGAAGTGCAATAAACAACAATCCACATAAGAACTAATATAGTTCACACACAATGAACGACTTAAAAGTGTTCCCTTAAGAAGTGAGTGTATCATTAAACTCTTCAAGTTATGTTTTCTCTTAATTTCAATCCATCCTTACCTTACCTCAATCTTAATCCTTATCTCAATCTCAGTATACAAACCGTTCTTTAAATAGAAGTGGTTGCATCTTATCTCAATGTTTATTTTTGTCGGGTCAAAAGCAACCCTAGCCAATGAGCTATAAACTCCATTGGTTGAATAAACAACTTATCTTAATTTGGGATTTAGGTGATCCCACCGCACCATTTTAATCTGCCTCCCACCTTGAACTGTAGTTCAAGGTGGCCGAGTCGACTTTCGACTCTAGGCAACAAGTCCGAAGACAAGTCCTCAAACGGAAGTTGGATCTGATTCAGATACCGACTCCCTTTTTCCTTAACATGCATGACCAGAGTCAGTCCCGGATTCCTCACTCCCCCCAAGTTCCAGTTAGTAGAAAGTCTTAAAGACGAAGTGTTAGTTAAACCTTTCTCGGGTATTAACCAACCATCAAATTTGGGAGTGAATCTCTTATCTCATTCAATGTTACTAAGTATTGTTAGTAACAAATCTCAAGGTCAAGTGTGTTTGTACAAGGCAACACACAAGAAGATAATAGTGATTGCCTGCTTTATCTTGTCTTAGTCATATCAAGTAAACAAGTAGCACACAAGCCGAGGGACACCTCGTTAGCAAGCAGGTTACAAGAAAACCATATTGTTCACCGTCGACGGTCGTTTGTCTAATCTCCTTCCGATTCCCAATTCTCAAGTCCTTTGAAGTCTTAAGATAGGCTTGGATATGAATCAAGAAGGACCTCCTCTAGTCCTTGGAGAATAGAAACAAGCTTGAATGAATGGAGAACCAAATGAGCTCTTCAAACTTGATTTTCATCCTTCAATGGAGTTTTCTCTTGGCACCGAAATGGAGCTTTTCCAGTTTTGAAAAGATAGGAAGCAAGGGCTTGGTCTAACTAAGAGTTATCTAAGCTTATTTTTGGATTTAGAGCAAAATTGGAGATTTGGTGAGCAAATGAAGATGGAGGAAGAACGGAGCAGCACTTAAGGTTTGTAGAGGATGAAGAGGAAGAAGGAAACGGGTGGGAAAGAAGAGAATGAAGAAGAAGAGGAGAGAGGCAAGCTAAAAGGTGAAATCTTTCTTAAAAGCAAATAGTACTATTTTCCAATTCCCTCTTCTTTTCTGATTTAGTTTAAGTTCATGGTGAGTCATCACCTTAAAAATCGGCCCCTTCTTCTTAATGAAGATATTTGTGGTCTTGGTTGACCAACTAATTAACTTATGTTGACATAATGCTAAACTAGCATTATTTGAGCACTATTCATAAATTAGTGCACATATTTGTGAAATTTTTTATTTCCCATTGATTTAGACTTCCTAATGTGATACTAAGTAGTACACAAGTTGATTAAGGAGTAATCATGGGCATTTAGCCACTCAAAACCTCCTTCCAAGACAATTTTTCAAAAATGTGCTTTAAGAGTCCTTAAAGCACAATTTGTGTTTTAAATTGTTTTTGAGCTTGGTTTTCTTTGGTAATTGGTTTAAAATTTTCATTATCATGTTACTAAGGTCTAAGAATGATATTTGGGTGTTACCCAAAGTTACTCCAAGCTTAGAGCACGTTTTTTCTTAAATTGCTCTTATGGTGTTCCCTTGTGTTTTCTTTGGTTCAAATTGTTTCCTAATGTTTCTAAGGCTTAATTTAGCCTTCTTATATCTTAGTTTAACATATAAACACCATATCTAGGTTTGGGGTATATCAAAACATGTTAAAGTGCTGAGCTAATTTCTCATCCAAGCTGCTGTGAGTGTTTAGAGAATTTATACACCTAAAACATGGTATAAATACCTTAATCTTATGTTTATATGTTTTCTCAACTCATATATTATATGTGCCTAGGGTGGAGTGGTTAGAATATATATTTTTAACCTAAGTGTGACAAGAAATGACATAGATAATATAAGCTAGTCATTTAAGTGATTTAATTAACATAATGGTCAAATTAAGACATTATGTGGAAGAATTAGTAATATTAGAAGAACTGGTGGTAAGGCCGAGAGTTTACAATGTTTTTAAGCTATTTATGTGTAATTTTATGTTATAAAGCAAAGTTATAATAAGGCCATGTCATTAGGCCATTTTAATTTAAGTTTAAAAGCTTATTTAATTTAATTTATGCATATAGCATTAAGTTTGGGGTCAAACGGTAATTACTAGTAAAATATGAAGCCGTGGGCATTAATAAAGGAAATTTAGGGTTTTAAATGAATTTAAATAAAAATTATAACATTATATAAATTTTGTGTAAAAATTGTAAAAATAGGAAAGTTTGGGGTATAGGTAGTAATTACCGAGATTTTGGGCTCAAATTGGAATTTAGAAGTCAAGGTTGACTATATAGGAGACTTTGACCAAGTTTGGAAATTTATGGAATTAAAATACTACCTTATATTAAGTTAGTTATTAAATTATAAAAATATATAAATATTGGGATGAAATGGTGATTTCCGAAAGTTATGGGTACCAAATGGGGATTAGAACAGACCTTGGTTTATTAGAAATTTTTAGGAATTTATTTGGTTAAATTTGGAGTTAGAATGAATTATATAAGTATATATAGTATTTATGAAATTGTTACATTTTGAGTAACAAATGGGGTAAGATTGTAAAAACCAAGAGTATAAGGGTTAGGAATGCTGTTTATAACCTTTTGGTATAGTTTGGTAATTTTTGGAATAATACATGAGGTTTTAAGAAGATATATGTATAATATATAGTTATAATGATATTAGAAACTATATGTTATAAAATGGGGTGATTTGGTAAATTTAGAAAGTTGAGAGGTGGAATTAAATTAGAACAGACCATAGGGTCTGTTCGGCTATTATAAAGAATTATAACCATAGGTGATAATTATATTAAAGTTTAAAGGTTATAATATAAGGTATATGTTATAAGTGTAATAATATAATATTTTGGGGTCACTTTGTAATTTCTGAAAGTATAAGTGAAATAAATAAAAACCGAACAGCATAGGTCCGTTTGGTATTTTATAACATGTTATAACTATAGGTTATAAATGATTTAATGATATAATTGTCATAATATATGTTATATCTATAATGTAACATTATATTAATAATGTGGTGGATTTTGTAAATAATAGAGAACATAAGTGCTGTTTGGTAATAATGAGTATTTTAGAATAAGAATTTATAATATGGTTTATAATGTTATAAGGGTTGTAACATTTATAATATAAGAAATGCTCATTAAAGAAGAATGAATATATTATAAAGAATTACCATATAATAAATGGTCCCATAATACATATATATAAATAAATATATGTTAAGGAGTGAGACATACAATATGGTTGAATAACCCTATAATATCATAATTAAAATGATATAAGATAAGAAGAAAAGAATCATAGACATTAGTTAAGGAAATTCTAATGTTATGTTGTACATGAAATAAAGAGATATAATTCAAAGTATTTTAAATATGGATTATACAACATTACACTTGGAGAAAAACTAACCTTAGGAAACTAAATACTAAGGCAAGATGTATAATATATGATCAAGATTATTCAAGCAATATAGTGACAAACTATATAATATACAAATGTATATTAAACTACATGCGATAACGAGCGTTTAAGTTAAGTATATTAACATACCACGACGTAACCATGCATGTAATATACCATTTATTAATCCCGAGTTAAGCTGAAAACCCGACAAACGTTGTTGGTAAATAACGGGAACGAACCGGGAGGGATTAGCAACGGTACGGGGTACCGTAGAGTAAAGTTGTTATACGGGATACTAATCTGTAGTGTTATACGTATTATTAGACAGTTAGAGACGACTCGAGGAGCATCGGATCTAGCTGATTCATACTCCACGGTCCTAAAATCAGGGTGAACGGTATGTTGTTACATGTCCTTGATTGTCTCTGAGGACTTCCTCAGTTCATACTTTTATGAATTCTATGATAAGATTAAATGTCTGAATGTGTGAATAAATATGCATGAACTGTATATTTAAGCTGCTTATTATTTACTGTTTTTGCGATAAACAGTATTGGTTCGTATATATGGACCTATATAAAAACGAACTAGCGGCTATGGTGCTATCTTATATGTATAATATAAGGAACGTCAGAAAAACGTTGTAGCATTAGGATAATAAGATATATATTATCCGAGACTTAAATACGGAGCATTGGCCTTTTCTAACGCCGCTCTCGCATCTAACACTGGATCCCGAGTTTACATACTTCGGATTGGACTAACGACCTTAGTATGATGTGTTAGAAAAAAATTGGTAATGCGATGCGATGGTATAGATGAACAAAACCCGAAGGATGTGGCTCTTGGTGCGCGCTGTGATCACAAAAACGATACTAGGATGTCCGCGGACTGGTCCGTAAGTATCAAAGAAATTTCCCGTGAACTAGAACGGTTCGTTGGTTGGAGACTCTACCGCTGGAGTGGCTACTGCCGTGGGAGACCCGCCATAATATATGGGTAATTTAGAGACACGTCGTTTTAACGAGATGTTGTCACTAGGTATAACTGAACAATTACGATAGCTTGTTAGCTCGTACATTTGGCGAACAGTATTGGGCTTGTATGCCACGGACGGGAATTTATACTCATTTAACATTCTCGTTGTTCCGCCTTGTTGTTCATTGGTTATGCTATGTGGTTTTATGTTGTGTGAAATGCATGATAATGGTTGTGTTTATTGTATGGTTATTACTGTTATTTGTTTTACAGTTAAATGTTAAAACGGTATTGCATGTAAATGAATCTCATGCTCTCGACCAATTAATTGAGGGGTTTGAGGAGGCATGAAGGGGCTGATTCCATACCACAACCATGTTTATTTTCAGAAGGGGCTGATTGTCGACGTGGGGCGTGACGGTTGTTTACCTACTTTTGGATAGACTTTGGTACTATAACACCCCATCTCCAAATACAGTGATCGTCGCCCTAAGTCCATCTCGTTCATTAACAATGCAGCGGAAAAGTTCTACTAAATTGGTGTTACCGCCGTTAGTCACCCACGTGACCAACTAGGCCTATTCTCTTACAAGTCACGGTCTGACTAACCGGATAATTACTCGAGCATCTATACAATACAATCCATAAACCACAACTTATACGGAGTATCTCATATCCTAATACATCATACTAACATCTCATCCATTTACTAAACGAGTGTACATGCATAACTCATGTAACAAATGTAAAAGCAACCTGAAGTACTCTACCCTGCTCCTACTCTCAGGTTGAGTCCTCGCCTGGCACCTACCTGCAAAGTTTAAATCACAGGCCCCAAGGGGCTCAGCACATTGCTGGAACAGAAGACGTGCAGCCCACAAGCTAACAGGGCTACACACGACTACTTTGTCGTATACATGCAGTTGATTATTCATACAAATAATAATAAGAAGTACGATAACAAACAACACACCCATGTGAAGCATTCACAGCTCCAATAAATCGAACGTCGTAATGGACGCCCATTAATGAGTAAGTTAGATTCCTAACTCCTGAGGCCTGAGAATTGCTTAGTTCTCGTGTTTGACCATACCTTAAGTGTCAACCGTTCTCTTAAAAGAACTGGTTGTTCTCTAACTGAATTGTTTATTTTTGTCGGGTCAAGGTAACCCTAGCCAATGAGTTATTAGCTCCATTGGGTTAATAAACATTAATTCTTAAGTTATGATGGATGTAGGCTTGACCCTCCCGCGCCTCCTGAATTTGCCTCCCACCTTGAACTGTTCACTCGAGATGGCCGGGTCTGTTTGTCGACCCTAGGCGACAAGTCGTAGACGAGCCATATGCGGAAGACGGATCTGATACATATGCTGACCTCCTAACCTAAACATGCATGACCGGAGTTAGTCCCGGATTCCTTTCCCCCCAAGTTCCAGTTAGTTGAAGTCCCATTGACAATTTGTTAGTTAAACCTCTCTCGGTATTAACCAACTAACAATAGGGATATTTAAACCTTATACAATTGGTTACTACATAGTTATGAACAAGCTCTGAATCAAGTCGTGTTAGTGTGCAATGGACACACAATAACAATACAGTAGATCGGTTTCATGCTTAATCTTGTTTGGTCGTATCACAATAACACATATCACACAAACCGAGGTAGACCCCGTTAGCAAGCAAGCTACAAGAATCTCATACCGTACACTGGAGATTGGCTAGCTCTTAATACCACATTCGCCTAATCCGCCGAACGCCTCCGACTATCTAGATCTGTAACCAGAACTAGTATTAGTATCCTGTATCTTAGAACTAATTTGGTTCTCTTTTTAACTTAAACCTCTTTCTAGGTTAACCCGAGTATAATAGTTTACCGTTAAACGGGTTCGTTCATTTTGGAGTGTTTTCAAGCTCAATTCTAATTCATTAACATACTAACGTCGTTAACAGTTATTTAGTTGCACCGTTAGCAACTTTAAACTTATACGGACCTTGTATTAGGTTTTAGTATTTTTCACTATTCATCCATATTTCACTATTCATTTATACGGTCTCGTATTCTACTATTCATTTATACGGCCTCGTATATTACTATTCACTTTATTTCACTATTCACGTATATGTCTCGTATTTTACTGTTCACGTATATGCCTCGTATTTTACTGTTCACGTATACGCCTCGTGTTTTACTGTTCACGTATACGTATTTCCTATTCATGTATACGGATACTATTCACGTATACGTGTACTATTCATGTATACAGATACTATTCACATATACGTGTACTATTCATGTATACCAACATTTTTTGTATACGTATTTATTTCTTTTTCCCAATATAACTTGTATTTTCTTTAAAATACTTTAAGTATTTATTTCTCCTATACTTATTAAATTACGGGTATACCCCTCGTATACCTTAAGTTATATACGGGTCTTGTTTAACCCCGTCTTAACTCTGTTTCTTTTACAACTTGTTTCTAAATTCTTTATTTAATTTCCTTAACCTTCTAAGCACATAAAAATGTGTTATTTACATTTCTTACCCATAGTTTTCTTTTAATTTCCATTTTACTCATAATAAGTTCTAAACTTGATAGTTTTATTTCTAATTCCTTCCAAAGTCTTTCTTAATTAATTCCTTCTATAATTTTGGTCAATTACCAAAACATTCCCAAGTTTGACCAGCCTTTTATGGTCAAACCCCCTAACTTTCCATAATTTACAATATTAACCCTAATGTTAACTTATCTTAACTCTTTATTCCTTAAACATTTTATTACCTAATCTTTTGCTATAATTTTTATTCTAACTTATCTAAATATTTATAAACTGTCATTGACCATGTTTGACCACGTTTGACCAGTAAAATTACCATTTTACCCTTGTGGTTTATTCTTTCATTTAATAACCAATTTAACTCCAATTAATTTCTAATTTTCGTAATTAATTTACCTACAGATTTTTGAACATCAAAAATCATTTTAAACATCTCTAAATCACCAGATTTAATTATCTAATGTTATAGTATATATACCATCCTTTATTAACTTTTAAATATACCAAAAACCTTATAAATTCCATATAACACTTATAAACTCTTTATAAATTGTAAATTTAATTCTAAAATTATTTTCTCATCATCTAAACTCTCAAAAATTCCATATTGACCCCATTAATTTTCGGTATTCACCTTTAGGTACCAAAACTTCTTAAATTTTACATATTACTCTTAATTACTCTAATTCCTTTAATTTAACTAAGTTAGATAATATTCCTAACTTAATTACAACCCCTTAATTTTCGACCATAATAAAAATCATAGTATATGAATTTTTCTTGTATATTATGATAGCTTATATTAAAGCTTATATCATAAGGAGTATAAATCTAATTTTAGATTTACAAAATATTAACATTTAATGTGTCAAAAATTAAATCTAACACACTTATAATTTCGGCAATAATAAACAAGATGAACAATATGTTAGATCAACAATTAGAACCTTGAAATAGGTAGTTGTAGGATTTACCTTGTATATTAACCATTAGCTTAGTATTTAAGCTTGATTTCCTTAGAAATTTCGACAGCAATTTGCTAGAGAAATTGGCTCCAAAATCATAGAATAAGATTAAGAATAAGGAGGGTTAGTAACCCTAGGCACTCGGCCTTGATGAAAATCAAAAACAAAGAGTTTCCAAGAAGGCAATGTTTTACCTTGAGAATCAAAGGCACTTTTCGTGGTGTTTCCTGAGAATCTGGGGGCTCATGAGATATGGTTGTAAAGCTCTTTAAAAGAGGATTCCAACGAGCTATTAATCTTGTTATTTGGAGCTAGGACGAGAACGTTATGATTTCTACAAGACAAGGTGTTCTTTAAGGTTCTAATCTAAGAACAATGAAGTTTTTGTGATGTTTCTTCAAAGAGAGGAGGAGCTACGAGTTTGCGAGCTCTCATAATGACAGGTAAGTGTCTGATTAATGAATTACTCAGGGGACAAGGTGATATGACATTCAAGGAAAGTCATGGTAGGTAAAAAGTAAGCAAAATTAAATTTTAACACCTTTATGACTCATGCCCAGGTCGGCAGCATTAGGCACCATTTGGTCCATTTTTTTTTGCTTCTTCCTTATATTTATGTAATATTAGATGTATTAATCTCATTCATAAGGACTTATACCATGTGTTAGGTATGTTACATAGCCAAAAATGCCTTAAAACACCATTTTATGTGCTTCCGGGTTCACATTGATTATGCAATTTGTTTTGGCTAGTTTAAATGTGTCCTTAATATATTTACAACCTTTAGAAACTTTGTTCATGAAATAGCATGTTGCTCATTCCAATTTAAACCAAGTCGTTTAGTGGTTTCTCCTTGACTTTCGTCAGTTTAGTACCTGTTTTACTGTGGACTTTGTATACTTAATTTGTGTGTATACGCAATGGCTCCTATGACCATTTAATTGTTGTTCCTTTATTTCTTTATGGTATTTAGGCTCATTAGCCTTTTCGTTCCATGTATACATGTTTAAAGCACATTTTTCTTTAAAGCACATTTTTGTGCTCTAAGGTGCGTTTTCGGTTTAAACGCTACTTCCGCTTACTGCGTATTACTAATCTTAGAGGTATTTCACATTTGAAATCTCTTGGGAACTTACTGGTAGTTCCCTAATTTATTTGTGCTCTTTAAAACACCTTTTTCTCTAATTGTTCCTAAAGCATGTTTTGGTGTAAATTGTTGTTTAACACTTCTTCTAATATTTCTAAGGCACGTGCTTTTAAAACTTTTTTTATTCAATCCTAATTAGATAGTTCATTAATATATTAAGGTTTGGGGTATTCAGGTACGGACTGATACAGTTGTTATTTTGGACTCGGGTTTTGTGAACCGAGGTGTACATTCGTTTAGACGCTCACGTGTACGAAATGATGTATAAGACGACTTATGTTGTATATATTTTAGTTTTTATTTAAGCACTACTATCTATCTCTTGTGGTCACTGCGGGAATCCGTTTCGTATGTTGATTATCATGTAACGCGTTATCACTCATATGAGCAGAGACGACAACACCATTAGAACGACAGTCTGTTATTACCGCTGCGATTTAATGTTTAAATACGACGATTACACGACAATTAGGAGCCGAGTTAGTAGGGGTCTTACAAAAACAGTCAGATCAAAACAGCTACAAAACAGTCGGGGCGGAAACAGAATACAAATTATGTGGGGTCACTATTGTTCGAAGAAAAAAATTCAACTTATTTTGATCATAATTGAATTTCAACTCATAACAAATTATTCAATATTATACTACCTCCGTCCCACTTTGACCTTCCTGTTTGCTTTTTGGCACGTTTTTCCACTTCAATATTAAGCATATAAGAAAAAATAATTTTATAAAATAAATTTCTATAACATATAGTTTTTGACATAAGGATTTCATTACAAAACTTAGATTTGTAAAATTATGTTATCTTATATGTTAAATATTGAAGTCAAACGACACATCCAAATAGTGAATAGGAAGGTCAAATGGGGACGGAGGGAGTATCCTTTACCACCATACCACCAACAACTTTATATACATTGATTGAGTAAACGTGGTCGCAAGCTCCGCCGATTTCATCAAAAAATAAGCCCTGATGAGCTTCGGTATTATACTGCTCGATAGTCGTATCATATTCTTTTTCTGTTTCATCAAAACTAGTAGAAGTTGGTTTGTTTAAAAAAATAGGAGTGGGGAAGATGTACATGTTGGGAACTCTTCCCAGAACTAGGCAAAGCAAAAGATGCTGTCCGCGAAATATTCACTGTAAATTGCAGACGTCCTGCTCCCACACTAAGAATTGGTAGTAGGCTAATGGGAGGAGCAAGAGAACAAGAAAAGGAGGAGAGAGAAGTAAGAAACCATGCCCAGGAGACTAGCGGACGTGGTCATCGACAAAGGTCTAAGTTTGACTTTGGGCTGTTGGCTTCCGATTTCATCTCGGCTTGCATGTGGGTTTGGTCGGGGCCTTTAATTAAGATCCTGGTTCACAAAGGTTTGGGATTCAAGCACGATTTGACCTCTGAAGTCGTACGGTATGCTTTCTCGATCGTCAACATGTTCTTCTTCGCAATATTGGGTAAGATTTCCCGAGGGGCGTCGTACAATCCTCTGACGGTGCTCGCCGGCGCAATCTCGGGCGGTTTTAACCGGTTTTTGTTCACCGTCGGGGCTAGAATCCCTGCGCAGGTTGGTTCGTTTACTTAAATTCTGTTCTCGGAAGGGATTTATCAAATTTTAGTGGTTCTAGGGTTGATCAGAGTGGTCTCTTCTTATGCTTCCACATGATTATGAAATCTAGTTGTTAGATTGGAAATTAGCTCCTGTTTGTAATGAGACTAAACCCGTCTGTAGACATGCTATGCTGATCAGTCGCTCTAGTTTTGCAATGTCTTTCTGGCATAGGCGTCAATTTGATAATAGATGCATACCTTGTGCTCATGCAATTTCTACCTATTTCAGGTGTTGGGATCAATTGTTGGTGTCAGATTTCTGATTGCCATGATCCCAGAAATAGGGAGAGGACCAAAGCTTGCGGTTGACATTCACCATGGAGCAATAGTTGAAGGAATACTAACGTTTATGATCGTGAGCATCTCTCTGGGACTAACAAGGAATTTGGGTGGAAGCTTTTACAGAAAGACTTGGATTTCAAGTCTTTCCAAGCTCGCTCTCCATATTCTCGGGGCAGACTTAACCGGTGGATGCATGAACCCTGCTTCGGTATTTACTGTTGTCCATTAACAGACTCTAAATACTTGGCACTTTATTCACCCTTGATGATGAACAACTGAAAATGCTTAAATCGTGGGCATCTGATATTGGTTTGCAGGTAATGGGCTGGGCGTATGCTCGTGGAGATCATATTACTAAGGAGCATTTACTTGTATATTGGCTTGCTCCTGTGGAGGCAACCTTATTAGCTGTATGGGCATCTAAGCTCCTCTTCAAGGGACAAATACACAAGCCGGTTGAGTCTAGAAAAAAGTCAGATTAGCCAACTGATTTATGTCTGTGTCGTGCTATTTGTCTGTTGTGTCTCGAAGCTACTGGAAACTAGGCTGGGCGACTCCTCTGCTAGAATGGTGGCCTTAGAGGAGTGTGTAAATTGTAAATTATGCATCTCCTCTCTGTTAATGAGGGCTCATTTATGTTCCTCTATGAGCTTAGCGCTTCTCCCCTATCCTATTTTTGCATAGTTGATAACAGAAGGTTACCATTGCACTCTTGAATCAAATGGTTTGGGACAAAGTGCTGGGACAAAGGCTTGGACTGAATAAAGATAGAATATTATCTACGTTTGTTAGAAGGTCTTCTGCGAGATGGCCTCATGCGACATTAGATCTTAATGGAGAAGGTAATATATGCCCTTGTTGAAAAAGGAGTTTTTGGACCAGATTTGAAAATGTAAGAAGTTTTGGCAGAGATAGAGCTGAGAATAGATATAGGTCGTGTTAAAAGTGGACAAATATGAGAGGGAATGCGCGAGAGATGTGAAGCAGGAGATTCAAGAGCTAAGTTCAGCTTTATTTGAAATCGTAAGACCGTGTTGCAAAACCAGCAGCAGACGCTATTATCAGTAGAGAGGCTACTAAAGATGAGGTTCCAGAATTGATCAAAATCGAAGGAAGTTGAAGATGTTTTCATTTCCCCGGAGCTAAGAAGTTATACTGAATAAGCTTTAGCTTTCATTCAGCTCAAAGACCCTCCTTATCTATCGTCACTTGACTTAAAGGGGTAAACTTGATCGTCAAACGTGCGATAGACTCACTTAACAACTGAGTTTAGAATATATCAGGGGGTTAAGACTTAAGGAAATCGAGATTAACTTCTAGATGCAAGATGGCTATCAAGTGAGAAAGGAGACCAAGCAAGTGGCTCTAGATATATGTCCCTTAGTCACGGAGCAACTATCACCATTGGATCCATGGTTTAATGATAGAAGTTGAAAGCTTGATTCATTCTGCTGAGCAAACAAGTGAAGGTAAGGATAGCCAACCAAACCAATAGAACACAAAAGAGAAGAAGCTTCGGATTGGAAAATGAACCAGAGAAATTTGACGAAGATGGGCGATAGGTAGAGAAGATTGATGATGGGTAGAGTAAAGCTAGAGTCTAGACTTGGAAAATTCAAAATTAGGTGACAGACTTGGTGAACAATATTTATGCTCACAAAAACATTTAAAAAATAATTTGTCAACAAATTAATCCAAAACTGACTAAGCCAAGATCTGAACCATTGGAACTTGTCATATTACCTAATCAATTATCATTGATATAAACCTTCTTAAAATTAACTAAATTTTGCTGTAACACGTCCTAAGCATGTCACTTTGATGAGTATTCAACGGTTCTGGTCTAATATTTTTCTGTTTCCTAAGCATGTCACTCAATTGATTGAAAGAAAATGTAGGGTCTTCCTATGGAGTGGAGGTGAAGTTGGCAAGAAAACCCTGTGGCTTGGGCTAATCCGTGCAAACCTAAGAACAACGGTGGACTAGGAATCAAGGAAGTTCTCTCATGGAATAAAGCTCCTATGATAAGCATCTTTCTGAAACTAAATGAAGTTGGAGATAATCAGTCTGCCTTGACGAGATGGTGTAGAGCCTATACTCTAAGAAATGATAGTATTTGGGAGGTCAAATGTAGAGGAAGTCATGCTTATAGGTGGAGATCATGCCTTAATCTAAGAGATGCAATCATTAACAACAACCTGGCATCTTCTCTGATGGAGTTAAGAGTGTGCGAGGTAAGTTAGTTGTTACTGATGTGTTTAATGTCATCTTCCCAGCTCCTCCCAAGGGTGATGGGATAGAATCTTATGGAACAATTTATGTACCCCCATGCTTCATTAATCTGGTGGCGCGCCTGCCATATCAGATTGGCCAGTAAATATAGAATGAGCAGGTAGAATCATGATATTGATGAGAAATATGTGTTCTGTAACAGAAGAGAAACTCGTGACCATCTGTTTTTCGAATGCACTTTCAGTCAAGAAGTTTTTCAAGTGATTCTTCATAGATGGTTGAAGTGCAAGCTTCCATGTGTCTTCTATGACTGTATGATCAATCTTTGGAAATCTGGATTCATGTACAAGATGAGAGCATCTACAGTACGGGTGGTGATCTACCACATTTAGAAAGCAAGGAATGATGTTATTTTCGGTGCTGTAATTGATAGGATGAAGTGTGAGTTAGATGTTAAGGCTGAATTAAAATGAGATGGGGGGAGTTCTCGTTTCCTGCATCTAGGAAAGCTCTCAGAGCTCTTTTACGTTTTGGTCTAAGTGAATTCCTAGGAAGGTGTAGTTAGGGGTGTTTGTTCCTGTAGTTAGTTCAAGTGAAATTTGTACATGCATCAATTCTTCTACCATTTTATATAGCTTACCTTTCATTATATAAAATTTGTGTCTTGTAGGAAGCTAATGTGCTTAAACTGAGAATGACAAGTGAGATTCCTGTCAAGATGGATAACACTATAATTATCACCGATAAGCTCTTACTTATTTTGTTTAAAATGTTAAAATATTAATTGTATATTTTGTATTAATCATTATTCTGTAATTATCTTCATTTAGTTATCTTTGTATCTATCTTTTTTCCGTAATTATCTTCAGTTAGTTATCCATGCATCTATTTTTATTCCGCAATTATCTCCAGTTAGTTATATCTTTGTAATTCTATATAAACTTTTAGTAATACAAGGCAACCATTGTGGAATTACATATACTTTCACATGGTATCAATTTTTTTCTTCATCTCTAGATCCAATATTTTCTCAAGATCCATGTTTCTCTTAATTCTAAAAACGTCATCCCTCCTCCTAATTCATACTTCACCTTCATCATGTCCACCCTTGAAACCGAGAATGCTTCTCCACAATCTGAACAAACACTCCCACCACCACCGACGACTGCTTCTCTCCACTCCCGGTGTGATCAATGTCCAACAAGTCCTAAATGTTGGATTGGTAACAAACCATGTTTGCATAGAACTCACTCAATCTCCTCCCAGTTACGCAATGTGGTATTATGTTTTTCTCGTCACCCTCGGCAAATGAATCCTCCTTTCCCATCTCGACAGCACCCCACCCTCCACTAATGAAAGTTGGGCCCTCCTTGATTCATTGTACTCTCTTGAATCTATACTACAATATACGCCATGAAATCTTCAATTTTATACAGAACAATGCGTCCGCGTATGAAGTTTGGACGACCATTGAAAATCTTTTTCTCGACAACAAAAAGCCCGTGCCATTCAACTTGAATAAGAATTCCATGGCTTCGTCAAGGCGCTCTATCCATTAATGAATATTGTATTAAACTCAAAACTCTCACAGATGGCCTTGCCGACGTAAACAACCCCGTGACCGATGAGAATCTCATTCCCCCGTCAATGAATCCTTCTCCAGCATCCAAAGTCTAACTCAGATTCAACTACCATTCCCAGCATTTTAGCAAGTTCACAATACCCTAATCCTTGAAGAAACCTGTCGCAACAATACGACTTCCACTGCTACTGTTGTCACCACCACTACTGTCATCTCCAGCCCTCTCACATTCTCCTCTGGTGGTGTTTTGAACCAGTCACACCCGATCTCACCTCCAGCACCGACTACCCCTGCTCCGCCGTAGCAGCAAAGCACTGGCTATGGTTGTGGCAATCGCCGAGGTCGTGGATGTGGATGTGGTTATGGTCGTGGTAATCTTCAACATCAACTATGGAATCTGCTCAACAACAATCTTAGTGGAATCCCTTCTGGAACAATCCTGGTGTTCTCGGTCCACGTTCACCTCAAAATCATGCGGCTATGATCTCTCAGTATGCTCTTCTTCATGGGATCAATAAAGTCTTGTCAATGCGATGGACGTCATGACTCTTCAATCCCCTCGCCCATATGATTCCTTTTGGTACATGGAAACTGATGCATCCTACATGACCTATCGTGCAGGTAATCTCTTTCCTATTATTTCTCTGGGTTCAAATTCTTCTTCTAAAATCATTGTGGGTAATAGTCTGCAACTTCCTATAACCCATATTGGTCATAAAAATTTACATTCATATCCATCACTTTGTCCTAATAATGTTCTTGTTGCTCCTCATCTTATAAAAAATCTTATCTATGTTCATCAATTATGTATGGAAAATAATTGTTCCACATGAATTTGATTTATGTGGTTTCTCTATTAAAGATCTTGTCAGTAGGACCGTGATTCATCGGTGCAATAGTTGAGGAGACCTCTATCCGTTTGTTCCATCATCTATATCATCCACCATCAACCATGCTCTCAAAGATTCTACCACCTTCCCACCTTGGCACTGTCGCCTCGCTCGTGTTGGCCGCCCAGCTCTCTGGCAATTAATGTCTTCTAGAGTTATTACTTTTCATAAATATTTTATTAATTTTTGTCATGCTTGTCAGCTTGGAAAATAAGCCAAATTACCTTTTCTTCCTTCACATTCAGTTTCTAATAATCTGTTTGATTTAATACATCACGATCTTTGGACTTCTTCGGTTGCAAGTGCTAGTAGTCTTAAATATTATTTAGTTATTGTTGATGATCATACTCAAATTATTTAGACTTTCCCTGTGAAGCTTAAATCTTTTACAACCGACATTCTCCAAAACTTTAATTCATATGTTCAAACCTAATTCAACACCACCATTAAAGAAATTCAATGTGATCATGGTCATGTGAGTTTGACAATAACTCTTTACATCTTTCCTTCAATAAAAAGGGACATTTCTGTGCTTCTCTTGTCCTCACACCTCTCAACAAAATGGCAAAGTCGAACGTATGATTCGTACTATCACTAATGCTATTTGATCCTTATTATTTCACAGTCACCTTCCACCACAATTTTGGTTTGAAGCTTTACAAACTGCTACTTACTTTTTCAATATCACACCCACCTCCACACAAAATTACAGTACCCTGTACGAGTCCTTACACCACAAGCGACCCACATATGATAATCTTAGGGTGTTTGGTTTCCTCTGCTGCCCTAACATCTCTTCCACTACTAAACATAAGCTTGAACCTCGCACCAAACCATGCCACTTCCCCAGTTATGCACCCATCACAAGGGATACCGATGTCTTGTTCTGGAAACTTAAAAGGTAATCATCTCGGGTCATGTCATGTTCTATAGACATATCTTTAAATACAAAGATTTTACACTCCCTTTCACCATCTCTCCTTCCATCGACGATGATGATCTACCACCCATATACGTTCATTAAATCCAAGCTTTAACAAACAAAATAATCAAAAACTAAATTCACTTGCATATTCTGGTAAGGTAAAAATTCTAGAATCAAACATTACCAAGAAGAAATGCATGTGTACCCCTCTTATAAGGGTTACTCTAAACACCTTGCATTTTGACACTCTTTGTTGCGATTCAGCACAATTCAACAATTGAGTCGTCTCCACTCCATGGTACACGAAAAGCTACACACACCTTACTTTGACTTAAGCTTAGACTAAATTTTCCAACAAGAGCCGTGCTGGCTAGTTTTTCTTTTGTGAAAATTCACGGGATACCACTACAAATTTTGTTAGTTCATAAAATACCACAGTTTTTAAAAAAGTTTTTCGGTTACCTAAAAAATAATTTTAATTCATCATATATCACAAATTACTAACCCATAATTTTTTAAGATCAAAATAACCCTACTTATTAATAAACATAGTTCACGGTATACCATAAATATTTTTAATTCACAAGATACCACAAAATTTATTAAAATACATTAAAAACAGTAAAAATAATAAATATTTATAGGTTTATTAATATATAGGTTGAAATTTTATAAACGTAAAAAATACCAAATATATAATAAATTACTAAAAATATAAAAAAATTAAAAATACCAAATAGTTAAGAGAATGATTATCCAAAATTTGTATACTATTTTTACTCTAATAATTTTCATAATATAAAATATATTGTAAAAAAATTAAATATTATAAAGTAAGATTATAAAAAATTAAATCATCATTCTCTTTTCTATTTTGACCATTTTTAATCTAATATAATTATACCTTTTTTATTATACTTTATATTTTTAGAGATTTATTATATATATGGTATTTTTTTAGTTTTTCATGTGTAAGAAAAAGTTAACTTTTGCTACTTATTTTTTATAAATTATATTTAATAATTTTGTTATATTTTTGAATTAAATATATATAAGTGATATTATATAAAAATACTATGTACTGTATAGACGCTAAATAATTTGACAAAAAAATAAAACAATAGTTAAGAGTATTATAGTCTAATATTTTTTTATAATATCATTTCATATTTTTAATTTAAAAAATTAAATAAACATATATAAATAATTATAAAAGTACATAATACATTAGAGAAGCCATAAATAAAAAATAGACAAAAATAGTTAATTGAATGATAATTTAATTTTTTATAATACTATTTTACATAACTAAAGATACTTTGAGTAAAATATTATAAAAATTTTGAATTATCATTCTCTTAACTATTTTTTATTTTTAATTAAGGATTTTAGCTTTTAAATGGTACATAGTATTTTTTATCTTTAAAAAATTATATATATGTTTTTATATTTTATAAAATTTTAACCAATAAAATAATAAACTTAAATTTTTATTATTATTTTTAACTATTTTTTAATATATATTTTATTAAGTTGTGATATCTTACGAATTAATAATATTTATGTGGTATACTGTGAACTATATTTATTAACAAGTAGGGGTATTTTGGTTTCAAAAAGTTTTGGGTTAATAATTTATGGTATCTGGTGAATTAAAATTATTTTTTGTGGTATCCGAAAAACTTTTTAAAAAATTGTGGTATTTTGTGAATTAACAAAATTTTTAGTGGTATTCCTTTTTTTTTGTCTTTATGTTGAACCTCAAATAGATCTTCTCAATTAATTTTTGTATCATTATAGGTAAATTACATACTTTGTCTCGTCACATATAATAGCCACATCAAGGATTTTTTGCTTAATTTCGAATTTCTTTATTTACTCTTTTATGTGCATGATATGCTTGTTCCTGGCTATTCAAATAAAATTTCAACTTTGATGACTTAGGTTATCTTTTGCCCCACTACCGACCAAGGTACGGGGACTTTGCATTATATATATATACCTTAGCTTATCTTCCTTCAACAAATTTTAACTTATATTTTCATGAAATTCTTGCACGACTTTCATCCAATCAATATTGTGCTGTCTAAAGCCGCCTCCTCTGAAGATTATGGTCATCGCAATCTGTAAAACCCTCATAATTATTAGATGGGCGTATTAAGGTAGGTTTACCGACGGATCGCCTTAACTGAGTCCCTTGTGAAGTACATGTGTTAAAGTACGAACATGTTTGATGGCTGATTAGTTCTTTAATTATAACATCTCTTGTACCTAATCCATTAATTAAATGATCAATCCTCATTAATTCAATTAATTTCTCATTAGCAGCGGAAATAAACTTTTTGGAATGTCACACCATGCATTCTAGGTGGATGATGGTGTTACATTCCAAAAAGTTTATTTCGGGTGTAGATCGGATAAAGGCTACTTATTTGCCTTTATATAAAGGCTTAAATATTGACCATTGGATCTACTTTAATTTATTTGAATGATTGTGATTAAAGTACTCATTGCACTCCTACCCTAACCAGTTGCTTGAAAATCGTTAACCTGTGGCTTGAAAATCGTTAACCTGTGGCTTGAAAATCGTTAACCTGTGGCTTGAAAATTGTTAACCTGTCACTTGAAAACTTTTAACCTGTCGCTGGTAAATTGTTAACATGTCACTTGAAGATGGTGAACCTATCACCGGTAAATAGTTAACTTGTCGCTGGTAAATGTTTAACCTGTCATTTGAAAACTACTACTTGTTGCTAGTAAATGGTTAACCTGTCGTTGGTAAATGGATAATCTGTCAAGCTTAAATGGTTAATCTGTCATGCTTAAATGGTTAACCTATCAAGGGTAAATGGTTAACCTGTCAATAATAAATGGTTAACTTGTCAATAGTAAATGGTTAAACTGTCAATAATAAATGGTTAACCTGTCACTTGAAAAATGTTAACATGTCACTAGAAAAATGTTAACCTGTCAATCGTAAATGGTTAACCTATCAATCGTAAATGCTTAACCTATCAATCATAAATGGTTAACCTGTCGCTTGTAAATGGTTAACCTATTATTTGGAAAAGTTAAAATTGAATTGAGTAGTTTTTACATATTAATGGTATAAAATCATGGCTAGTATTATGTAAATTTATGACATATTTATTTCCGTATGAATGACATATAATTCTGAAACTAAAAAGATAAAGAGATTGTAACTCCTACATATGCCCGAAAAAATTACACTTCACCATAAGCCCACCCTAAAATCCACCCTAGGAAATATTAAAATGTCAAAAGCATTTTTTAGGGTTTGTAGTGAAGGGACCAAAATCCCTAAACCTCAAACTCTAAAAAATTGTCGAGTCAGTGTCGACCTTATAAAGTATAGAACGACTTCAAAAAGATTACCTACACCACACACCATAAAAACCACCCTAAAAAAGATACATAAGGTAACACTAAATACATTATAAACAAAAAAATATGATTATATTTTAAGGATTTCACAATTCTTTTGATAATTTAGTTGTACATATTCAACAAATTATGATATAGTTAGTATTTTACTAATAAAGTTTTCTCTACTTTTATATGTACATATTAGTTTATTTTTTATTATTTAAATCCATTAATTAAATGATAACTATTAGTTTAATAAGGTAACACTAAATACATTATAAACAAAAATATGATTATTTTTAAAGGAAATTTTCACAATTCCTTTGTTAATTTAGTTATACATATTCAACAAATTATGATATAGTTTATATTTTACTAATAAAAGTTTCTCTACTTTTATGTATATATAGTTATTAGTTTATTTTTTATTAATTTAAATCAAAGAGAGTTCAAGAACGAAGTATCATGTATTGCGAAGCTTCAGCATCGGAAACTTAATAAAGTTGCTGGGATGCTGCATTGAAGGAGACAAGAGGTTGCAGGTGTATGAGTACGTGTCTAATAAAAGCCTGAACTTCTTCATCTTTGGTACACACATACAGGCTTCATTCATACTGCACCACTGACATCTGTTTTGAGATTGAAAACAAACAATTAATGAGTTTCTGAAATGATTTGGTGCATATGCAATGCAACAGATAAGTATAGGAGAATGTCACTGGAATTGCCGAAGAGATTCCGTATCATCAATGGAATTGCATGAGGATTAGTCTGTCTTCACCACGACTCGAGGTAGAGAATTATACACAGGGATCTGAAAACCAGCAACATAATTCTTGATGATGATAAACGGACAAGATTATATCACTTAAATTTAAGGGTTCATAATTGAGCCTTTTAGACAAAGCAAATTTGAGGCCTTTATAGAAACCTAAGGACTTGCGGTGGCTAAACAAAATGTATTACTTAAGTTTTACAACATCTCAAACGCTCATCCCACACACGTGATCAAATATGGACATATAGTCCAAAATAGAAATCTCCAAAAACAACAATTCCCAACTCTGCGCTCCGTCTGGGTGTCTTCATTAACGGATCGAAGACCCTGGCGCCAGGGTTGGAGATGGCACCATGCTACATGGACATCAACTATTGAATTGCGTGTATTCTTTTCGGAACGAAGACTATATGTATGTGTGACTATGTATTATTTTCTCAAATTTTTTAAAATGTTATAATATACAAAATATAAGTGCAAAAAAGAAAAAAAATACAAAATAGTATATCATTGCTCAACATAATTCGTGTTCTTCAAAATAAGATGCATCATGAACATATTCTAGTAAACTTAAAATTTTATTCTTTTGGAATAAATATACATTACGTATTTTAAAAGTGAATCTTATTCATTAACAAAATGAATATGAATATTCTTTAATATTCACTTTTCTTAAACTAAAAGATTCACTTTTCAAAAACAAAAAGAGTCCCATTGTCTAATGTGAAAGTTTCACTTTTCTTAAACAAAAGATTCACTTTTCAAAAACAAAAGATTCACTTTGGATAAATGAAAGGTTCATATTGTTCTCTCACAAGATTCACTTTTCAAAATAAAGGATTCACATTGTTTAATGTGAAAGGTTCACTTTTCTAAAACATAATTCACTTTTAAAAAACATAAGATTCACTATTCTCAAACAAAGGATTCATTGCTAATAAATGAAAGGTTCATATTGTTCTCACATAAGTTTTGTGGTAAGACTCACTTTTCCCAAACCAAAGATTCACTTTTCTTAAACATAAGATTCACTTTTCAAAAAACACAACAATACATTTTTCTCCCATATAAGATTTACTTTTCAAACACAAAGGATACACTTTTAATATAAGAAAGGTACATATTGTTCTCGCTAAGTGTCACTTTTCTTAAACAAAAATTCTCTTTTAAAAAATAAAGGATTCACATTGTTTTATTATGTGAACAAGATCCACTTTTCTTGAACACCAGATTCACTTTTTTCAAAAAGGTAACTATTTATCATTAAAGAGGAAAAAGAGTTGGGATACACCCTAAGATTCAGTTAAAGAGTTCAAGTAAACTTACTATTTACATAAGAAACATCAGTAAGAGAGCTTCCTAGAAATCCAAAGCTTCTACCCTCTAAATCGGCCTTGATAATTGAAATACAAGTAGAGGAAGATATTACTTGATTATAAAAGATTCGAAAGTTTCTAGCAAACCAAATTCTGCAAATGCAACAATCTAGAGCCGCAACTATAACTTTATGCCTGAAGCTCCTTTTGCGCTTAGCATCCACAAAAAACTGGATGCATCTACTGAAATTGTGAGGTACTTTAGTGCCCTACCAACCCATGATATCATCTACAACCTCCGAGGAGAAGGGGCGTTGAAAAAATAGGTGATCCCTAGTTTCAGGTTAATCAAAAAAGCAACATTTAATATCACTTCCAATACCCATAGCAATAATCCTGTCCTTTGTAGCTAGCCTGTTTCGAGTAGCCAGTCACCAAGTAAAGGAATTTCAAGGGATATTGAAGCGATTCCAGATCAGGTAATGCCAAATCATCTTAGGCGTGTAAGAATGAAACATATCATAGATAATGCTCAGAGAAAATTCCCTCATAGTAAGCTTATCACAATCATCTTTAAGGCCCTTACTAATTATTTCAGCCCTGAGTTTAATGACCTTGTTCCAGCTCCCAGAGTCAATGGTCTTGCTCTTGACATTCCAGATTTGACAATCCTTAAGGAGATAAGCGTGGATCCACTTAATCCATGCAGAGTCGAAACCATTTTGAATCTGGACAATGCGTTTAACAATGCAGGCTTTGTTCCAACTTAGAAGTTCTTTGAAACCAAGGCTCCCATTTTTCTTAGGTTGACATATGTCTGACCAAGCAACACGACAATCTCTATTAAGGGTTTGATACCCACACAAAGAAAGGCTCTACATAAGCTCTCAATATGGTGGATAACACCCATAGGAAGAAGGAATATATGGCACCAAAAATTATAAATGCCAAACAATATAGATTGTATGAGTTGAATTCTCCCAGCGTAAGATAGCCATTTGGCACCCCAAAAGCTGATGCGCTTTGTGATGTTAGCAATCAGAGGAGCATAGTCATCAACAGAAACCCTAGCAGAGGAAAGAGGGGCCCCAAGATATCTGATAGGCAGCTGACCTTCAGGAAATCCCAAAGCAGTGATGATCTGAAGCTTCAACTCCTCATTTAATCCACTAAAAAATGCAGTACACTTAGCAGGATTAATGCATAAGCCAGAGGTCAAAGAGAATTTGTCTAACATCTATTTAAGGAGCTGCACTGAATTCAAATCCCCATGACAAAAGAGGAGTAAATCATCCGCAAAAGAAAGATGAGTGAGCTTGGTTCTTACACTTTGGATGATATTTAAAACCGTTGGTATTATTCAAGTTGAGCAAACTCCTGCTCAAATAGTCCGTACAGATCATGAAAAGAAGAGGAAATGGCGGATCCTCTTGTCTCAGCCCTCTCTTACCCTGAAGAAAACCATGTTTCTTGCCAAAAAAGAAGAAGGAGTGGAGACACACTTAAGAATCCAATTGACAACCTTAGGATGAAATCCTAAGCCGTACAGAACATCAACAAGGAAGTTTCAATCAATAGAAATGAACGCCTTGAGAATATCAATTTTGAAGGTGCATCTAGGAGAAACATGTTTCCGCTGATAGAACTTAATGATTTCCTGACTCATAGCAATACTGTGAGGAAGACTTCTGCTAGAAATGAAAGCACCTTGATTAGCATTGATGATATCAGGTAAGACCAACTTTATCCTAGTTGTTAGGATCTAGACAATAATCTTATAAATCGTGTTTGTAATGACCTCAAAACCACCGGTTCTGAGACCGTCACACGCCGCGTTTTATTACCTAAGACACGTAAGACTACACTATCGATTCCTAAAATAGAAACAAAATACTCTTTATTAACCATATAACAGATTACAACTTGTCTCACGAATTACAAAGCGGGCCAAAAGAATTACAAAGCGGAAGCACTGATTACAGAAGCGAAAGCTACCAAATATAGATGAGCCATAAGGCCAACTATCCAAATACAAAACCAAAATGAAATTAAAATGTGGAAGCAGCGTACTCTTGTCAAACGCTAAAACCTGTAAATAGTTAGAATAATATGAGTGAACAAATCATAACTCAATAAGTAGCAGACTTCATCAGCTGGGCATGCTCCAAACATATATACAGAACATATACATATATATACATAAGCTTAGCAAAACAGATTCAGAAGTCAGAGTAGAAAACAAATAGAAGACAGTAGCTTTATCGAAATCAAAAGAAACAAAAACTGAGCAAAACAGAATCATAACCACAATCCAAAATAGTGCAAAGAATAGACGGAGTGGTTCAGAACATATCACTTAGCACAACAGAGGCGGGACCCTAGAAACCAGCTGAAATATCAAAAGGGCAACGCCATGGCCCTATGGATCTGTAGATCCTACATCAGAAGCAGTAGAGAGCGCTATAGACCCGTTGGTCATTAAACATCCTAGGGAACTCTAAGGTAAAAATAGAAGGAAAACCCAAGGAACAAATACAGAAGGACTTCCTGTGCAGCATGCTACGGGATAAGTCCCAAAAACAGATGCTTTATCCAGAATAGAACATAAGCTTTTCTCATAACAGAACATAAGCTTTATAAACAGAACAGAATGCCAAAAGAGAAGACATACGCTAAAACACACTTCTTAAGCAAATCAGAGATCGGAAGCATAACGGAAACTTAGCCAAAACATGTTAAAACGGATCATATAAACTGAGGGGAACACAACCCCACAAACCAAAGTCAAAACGGAGCTCAAACGAGCAAATTAGACAAAAATAGATGCGTGTCCAAACATGCGTCCAACCTTGCATGTCTGGACACATGCCGAGTGCAAAATAGAGAGATGTCCGGACATCTGTCCGGACTTACAACTCCGGACAAAATTCGAGAAAAAATCCTTACGCGGTGTCCGGACTTGTGTCCAGGCTTACATGTTCGGACACAAGTCGAACAGTAAACCTAGAGCCCTTCCTCACATCCTGTATGGACTTACATATCCGGACGGAAGTCCAGATAACACACAAAACGGCGGAAAACAGAGGCGTCCGAAGCCACGTCCGGTCCAGACACTACAAAAACTACAGAAAGCAGAAGCAAAAGAAGACCACAACAATGGCATATCCACAAATTATATATATATATATCTTATTGTAGCAAAATACTCAATCGAAAACACACTTCCACGGGGTTTTGATAAAACAAAATCGCAAATCTGAAACAAGTCAAAAACATCACAATAGAAAATCAACAAACGTATACGAAAACAAACAAAACTGGAAACACCATTGGGTGAACACACACAACCAAATCCATCTACCACCTACCTCACATCTGAAGCAAAGCACAAATCTACAGACTCTACACATCGCCCTCCTCGAATCTCCTCTTGAACTTGACGTATAACGAACTGAATAATCCCGGAATCGAAAACAAAATCAGAAAAGGAGAGGGAGGAACTCTATGAAGAACGAAACCAAAATCCACATCTACAAACCTCAAAGAACGACTGACTAGCAGACTAGAATTCCACAAGCCATCTCCAGCAATTAATTATAGGGAATAGATTGAAAAAGAGAAGAAGCAAAAGGGAGGGAGGAGGTTACTAGAGAAGAGCAGAGCAGGAGGTTGAGAGCGTAAAGAGGAGGAAATGAGCGGAAATACTGATAAGGGAATTAAATAAGGAATATGACTAATGAGAAAATAACTTCCCTTTAAATAATAATGAATATAAAAATAAAAGGACCCCATGGCTCTCCTCTCTTATTATTTAACAAACAATGCCACAAATGGAATAAACTCACTGAAATAAGATCAGATAACATAAACTCCCTTTGCGAATCAGAAACAAAAGAAAAAAATGGGCACAACAGTGTTGCAGTAGGAAATAGGTCTGCGATTTGTGACTGATGTGGGATTTTTAACCGTAGGGATAAGTACAACATATGTGACATTAATTTGTCAAAGAATTTTTCCTGAATCAAAGAAGTCTTTCACTGCCTTGAAGATTATATCATCAATTTCATGCCATATAGTTTTGAAAAAGAGTGAGCTAAAACCATCATGGCCTGGAGTTTTGTTGTTATTGATCGAGTTAAGAGCATACCAAGCCTCTTTTTTTGGTAACATCAGTTGTAAGATGAATATTATGGGCTTTGGTGACCTTATTACCATTTGAAAAGACTGACGCATCAATAGGGGCTCGAGAAGAAAAACTAGAGCCTAGAAGGTCTCCATAAAACTGCAGAATATGAGCAACAATCTAGTCTTCTTCTTCGATCTTATTACCATGATCATCAGACAAATAGAAGATCTTGCTACATCTTCTTCTCATATTTACTCTATTGAAGAAGTAAAAAGTAGTGTCATCTCTAGGTTGAAGCCAACTGATCTTGGCTTGCTGTTTTAATTAAGCTTGCAGAGCGCATGAAGTTCTGCAATACTCAGTGAGAATCTCTTTCCTCTGAAGAACAAGGGACTGATTAAACATGTCTTGTTGAAGCTCATCCTGAACTTTGTGCAGCTATTGTTGTAACAGGAGGGTTTTATCTTTTAAGTGCCCAAAGTTGCTTTTATTAAGGTGCTTTAAAGCAAACTTAACTCTTTATAGTTTCTGAACAATTGAAACATAAGACAACCAATAACATTTGATGCCCAAACCCTTTTAATGATGGTGAAAAAGTTAGAGTGAGCAATCCAACAGTTCCTGAATCTGAATTAGGAAGAAACAGAAGCATACTTCTTTCCCAAGCTGACCAGAACAGCAGAATGTAAAAAACATCAGTACAATTGAATAGAACTTCAGTCAAAACTCCCCAACCAAGACGAATTGCCCATAAATCTGTCCAGCTTGCAGTAAGTTTTGGAATCTGCATCTCCCTTAGTTGACCAAGTATAAGTTGCACCTTTGTAAGCTAGATCACAAATCATGGTGTCCTGAACACAGCCAGCCAAATTATGGCAAACATCAATTTTATAACCACACTTTGAAATCCTATCATCCACATTTAGCAAGCAATTCAAGTCCCCCATTATCACCCACAGTAAATTAATGGACAAACGTAAACTCTTGATGTCCTCCCATAAGAGCTTCCTTAAGTGCTTGTGATTATGCGCATAGATAAAAGTGGCAAGAAAAGAGAATTTGCTGCTAATGAGTTTATTATTAGAATGGACAAATTAATTAGAGAATTTTAGAACAGACAAATCCACTTGATCATCTTTCTAGAGGAGCAAAATTCTGTAATTCATACTGCAGTCAATATTGGAGAACATACTCCAGCTATTGCAAAAAGTTGAACACTTCTGGAAATTACCTTTCCTAATACGGGTTTCCAAAAGAGCCATCACACCAATCTTATTCTTGAATATATTGTTTTTTTTTATAGAGGATACCTTGACAAGATTATTAAGGCCTCAAATATTCCAAGAATACATAGAAAGTTCACCCATTACCTCTTTTATTTTGAGAGTTCCCACCAACCTCTTCAGACTTCTGAGCCCTTGGATTTGATTTCCTACTAACCGTAGTCCATCCCTCATTCGAGTCAAAACACCCTCTTTAGTCTCCTGATGGCCAAGGAGGTATTTCGATTAGCCTCAACAACCTCCTGCTGCTCAGCATTGACATTCAAAACATGTTGTTCAATAGTTGATCTAGAAGCAGGTTTTCCCTTAGGGATTACTACTTTTCCAAGGGCATTACCTTGTTTCACCCAAACCAGAGGAGCTTTCTAATTAAGCTTGTAGAATTTGGTTGTATGGCCAAATTTACCATAATCTTTGCATTTCTAAGGGAGCCATTCATGTTCCACCTTTTGGACAAAGACTTGACCATCCTAGCCTCTCAACTTAACCTCTTTAATCGGGTCCAAAATGGCAGAAACTTCACTTAAGATTCAGGCATATGCAAGACCATGCTTTAGAGCAGTGAACTTGTCAATGTAAATGGGCTTACCGAGTTTAGAGGCAATCTTGCTCAGCATTGTTCCAGACCAAAATTGCAAATAAAGTTATGGAAGCTTCACTCAGACAGAATTTGATTTAAGACTAGCAAGGTCTAGCTTCAAACCTGGTGTCCATCTCTTAATAATCAGTG
Source organism: Limonium bicolor (assembly GCA_023374045.1). Lineage (NCBI taxonomy): Eukaryota > Viridiplantae > Streptophyta > Magnoliopsida > Caryophyllales > Plumbaginaceae > Limonium > Limonium bicolor. The sequence goes on from CM041778.1 coordinate 35,119,608, forward strand.
GGTGATCATTTCTGAAAAACCATGGACCACGCTTAATAACTTCAGACAAGTCTTGTTCGTTCCCAAATCGAAAGATGAAAACACCAGAGTCATTCTGGTAAATCTGGTGCAACCAGGTCATTTTTATCGGGCAAATCTTTCTATTACAACAAATGGGATTTTAAGGCCTAGCATAGTCCCAACAATAAAGAACTTCCAAAAATCCCTTTCCTCCCTAACATCCTCATCCATAAAATCAATGAATCCGTCATCCTTCCCAAGATCAGGAACTAATTGAAGTTACATTCCATTCTCGCATGCCCTATTGTCTGCAACGATCTCGCTCTAGGTTTTAGGCATCAGCACAGGTACAAGGATTTCCAAAGGGGGGGCTTCGTGGGTCGCCGATATCACTATTGGAGGAACAATATAGGTAGTCTCCATGGGGAAGTCGTTGAAAACCAAAACTCTCTAAGCAGGCGTAATGGTTCCAGGGATGGGATTCACCTAGGTATTATTGCTGACAAGAACTGGTACCTCCTTCCCTTCGAGATAGTCACCGCTTTCTTCTTCCTTGCCATATGCAAGAAAATCTCAGCTGGTTGTCGGAATACTAATAGAAAATCAATGGAACAGTGGTGACCACTTCTGATGCCCTCCGCTTCTCCAACTTCGTTAATTGATTTAAGTTGTGACGAACGGTAGACTACTTCTCGTGAACATAGTTGAGGACGATCAAGCAGTATGCATGGGATGATTAGATGTGAATCATCAAAAGTAGATTGGGTCAAAAATCACAACCCTTCCTCTAACCCGCCTTGCATAATTTCACAAGTATACAAGCCTTGAAGTTTCAAGCAAGGGTTTGAAGCTCGAAGACCCTCCAATTCCAATTGATAAACTTTTCTCTACTGTGACCACAATGAGACTAAACGACACACAACCGACCAATCTAGATAAGAAATCATAATCTTCTAATGGAATACCAGATTCCTGATTTAGAATTCAAATTCAATGATCACAGAGCTGTGATAAGGACAACTGCCGTTTCAGGTGTGTGGAGGTTGATTTTTTCAATATGAGGGGGGATTCTATCTAAATATGGTCTAACTGAAAAGCCAAGATCCTAGAAATTGTCATTCTGTGGAGGGTGAAAACCCGTTATTCATGGCATCCCTCAAATACCTACTTCATCGTCTATCTTTCCCAGAAAGCTTAAGGGGAATGCTAGTCAGCACTACACCCGTACTCAATGGGCTCCACGTGGACTTATTCCCTAAGGTGGAAATTGACTAGAGTCTCCACCTAGTTTGACCTAAATGAACTAGGAAGGAAGGAGAAGGGTTCTAAGAACCGTTGGTTGACTCTAAGATTTGTCGCCTATGGACAGGACTAATCTGATCATACCAGAGATTATGTGAGGGTTCGTACTGGGTTACACCCCTTGGAAGTGGCAACGACCACGACTTTGAATGGTGCCCAAGGAAACGCTTGTCTCCAATTGTCATGATTACCTTCTTTCAAAACCTTATTAAAGAGATTCATTTCAATGGGTCACAAGAATAGGATAGGAAGAGAGTAGAGTGTGGAGGGTGGATGAGGCGAGCTTTTCTGCCAAGCTAGTGCCAAGAAGAATAATTTATGAATTTATATGAGTATAGAATGAAAGATTGAGAAAATTCTGCTGTTGAGGAAATGATTAAGATTGGGAGTTTGATTTTGAGTGTCTAAGAGTTCGAGGGTTTGTGGAAGTCATAGAGGATTTGAATGCTTTGAGAGATATGAATACCGCCTTAGAGTGAGAAAAGGGTTTTTCGATTGGAATGGGGTCTCACCTAGGTGGGCTGCCTACGTACTCAACTCCCTGTTGAGATCAGACCTTATGTAGTTCATAGTTTTTGGGGTTATGTCTATGGAGCTTGAGAGGTTTAGGAGAATTCCTGATTTGGAGAAGTCCAAGTTTGTGGAATGTGGAAGTTTGTGGACTTTGAAAATATTTGAGTGTTGTTCGAGATTTGAGAGTTTTTCAAGAGATACTTAAATCCTCCAGAGATGCTTGATGTGTGGGATGTTGTAGTCTGTGAGACGCTTGGGTCTATGAGACGTTTGAAACCTTGAGATGTCGAAGTCTGTGAGACGCTCGGGTCTGTGAGACACTCAAATCATTGGGATGACAAAGTCTGTGAGATGCTCGGGTCTGTGAGAGGCTAGGGTCTGTGAGACATTCTAAGTGTGGGGGTAATTGGATTTTGGGGGATGATTTGAGTCCATCAGATATTTGGAGTTTGGGGTATTTGAGACTTTGAGGTTTATGAAGTTCAGAATTATTTGAGATTGAAATGAAATTTTGATTGAATGAGAATTTGAAATGGGTTTTCGAAGTGAATGAATTTTTGAATTGAGTTTGAATTGAATGAATTTTTGAATTGGATTTGAACTAATTTTTGAATTGAATTGGAATTAAACTAATTTTTGAATTGAATTAGATTGAATGAAGTTTTGAATTGAATTGGAGTAGATGAATTTTAAATTGAATTGGAATTGAGATGAACTTTGAATTGAATTTGGAAATGAAAATGAATTGAATTGGAATTGAATTCGGGATTGAATTAAAACTAAATATGAATTGATATCAAATTTGGATCAAAATTGACTTGGAATTGGATTGGAATTGAAATTTAATTAGAATTGTGATCGAATTGAAATTGGATTGGTTTTGTGGGCCAAGTTGAGCTAATGGGCCAGGTTTGGGCCTTAGAAATGGGTCAAACTTGAGCCATAAAAATGAGCAGGGATTGGACCAGGTTAGGGCCTTGAGATGTGGGCCGGATTGGGCCTTGAGATTGGGGCCAGAAAGTGGCCTTGAGGGTTGGGCCGGAATGGACATTGAGGGTTGGGCCAGAATGGGCCTTGAGGGTTGGGTCGGATAGGCCTTGAGGCTTGGGCTGGAATTGGCTTGACATGTGGGCCAGAAGTGGGCTTACTTTGGGCCAAAATAGGCCTAATGGGTTTTAGGCCGAAGTGTAGTTTAGAGCCATGGTGGACTAACGGGTTTTGGGCCAAGATTGAGTTTTGAGTCAAACTTGGGCTGATTTGAGGGCCCGGACTTTGGGCTGTTTAGGGCCTCATGTTTGGGCCTTGATTTTGCCTCAATTTTAGAATGAAATTGTGGGTTTGAAATTAGAATTGGATTGGAATTGAAATTTAATTAGAATTGTGATTGAATTGAAATTGGATTAGTTTTGTGGGCCAAGCTTGAAATACCCCATAAATTAATTTAAATTAATTTAGGGGATTTCTTTTGGTAAACCCTAAATGAAACTATTAAATATTAATTTATTATGTGGTATTATGAATTTAATAGTGAGATTTATAAGTCAATAAATCTTGGGAAAATTTCAAGACACTCCAATTATATTATAAAGATTTTAGAAATATTTTGAACATTGATTTAAGGCTTAAAAGTCAAAATAAAATCATAGAAACCTTGAAGCTTAAAAGCCTTGCTAGGATTGACTTTTTGAGAATGATCAAACCAGGCCATGAAACCTATACCAATAAATAGGTTATGAAAAACCATGAAGATCGATAAAAAGAACGTTAAAAACGGATCATCCTAGCCAAAGTTATGATAAATTGAAGTTTAGAGAGCCAAAATTTTGGAGGTTGCTGACGTGTCCAGGGCCAGCTGACTCAGCCACGCGCCTGGGGACACGTGTCACGCCCAGTCAGCACCCGAGTTACTCAATCGGTTGATTTTCCAGCGGTTTTGGCATGTCACGGGGCGATCTTTAGACACCTATATCTTTTTTCTACTCCACCATTTGGTATGCCGTTTGTTTCATTCGATTCTCCTATCTTTCCTCTTTCCAACCATTACTCACACACCATCTAACTCCTTCTACAATGATCGGAAAGTTGATCCAAAGTTACCTCCTCGCGAGTTCGTAACCTAGAACTGCAGTTTTTCCTGAAAACGGGTAAACTTCGTCACGCCATAACTTCTTCATTTCTCATCCAAATTTCGTGTTATTTACCTTGTTTTGAAGATATCTAATCCCTCTATAACTTTCATGTTGATGGCCAAGGCTGCTTCGCACTGGTTTGGGAGATAAATCTGTCTAAAGTTGCATACTCGATCACGGTGGTAAATCTGCCCAGTTCATCCCGAAACCAACTAGGTAAACACGGATCTTGTGAGATCTGTAACTTTCTCCCTAGTTCATCAAATTCAATGATTCCTCCACTAACATCTAGAGTTACATGTCTAGTTTGGATTGTGATAGGTTCCATGAATCAAATCTCTCTCAGTTGGTGCGAGTTAATTCGAGAAGAGGCATACCTGAACCGCACATAAAATACCGATTTCCAGAATTCCCGATTTGGATTCACCCCGTTAATGCAATTCCGGTGAGTTTCCGATCAAATTGCTCCATGGTTTCCATTCGAAATTTCATCACCGATCAAACCCACATACCAATTTAGTCTATTATGCCTTACAATAGGAGAATTTGTCAAAATCGGATTCGAACTAAACTATGAACCCTAACTTCGAACCCAGATTCGAATTTAATCAATTCTTCATGATAATTGGGGAAATTGGTACCATTAGAACCGGAATTTATTTCGAGTCGATAGGAACAAGAATCATCGAATTTCGTTCTGTGGATTGTGAGAAAACATCGGATTAGTACTCGGGTGCGAATTGGGGATTTCTGATGAACTAGCGAGTTCTGGGCCGTCCGATCTCAGTTAATAAACATGGACGGCCGAGATTAGATCGTGGGGATTTAAGTTGTAATAAGTTAATATATTTTCCAGAATAAAGTCCTAACTTGCTAGATTTATTTAATGGCCTTCCCGAATGTACTTTGACTTGAAATTTTAGCCATAGATTCCTTATAAAATCTAGTTTATTTTGATGTAAATTAATATGGGTTTTGAGTTTTTAAACATAAGTTATGATTTTTGCAAGTTACGAGTATTATGGAATTATTTGGGTAATTTAAAAAGATATTTTTATGAAATAAAAATTTTATAATATGTCTAAATGTTATAGTTATTATATATTAAATTTGGGAATTTTTGGACAAGGTTAAATGGGTTTAAAAATTATGTTTACGGAATTTTCATAAGAATAACTTATAATATATGGTTTTTAATGTAACAAAAATTTAAGTATGGTTTGTCAATAAGCTTTTTAGGTTGGGGAAAATAATTAAACCTAAATTAACATTTTACATCAGTATGTTTATAAATATTTTGGGTATTATCTTTTAGGTGAAGTAAAAGTTGTTTACACATAAATATACTTATATGAGAAGAATAAAATAGGAACTTATATTAAATCGAGGTATTAAACTAAACTACATATTATTATTATGGAGGTTAATATGCTTAATTAAACTAGGGCAAACACTTTGTTTTATAAACCATATATCAGTTGTGGATATGTCTAAAAGGTATTAAATATAATTAAATACAATAAGAATTTCTTAAAGAATGTTTTGGTTAAATCCTAAGGAAAATATAAGTGTATATATATAAATACATTAGAATGTAAATAAAAGTAGTAACATACCTTATGGGAAATGTATTAAGAGGGAAAAATTGGGATAAACCTTATTCTTACGTGACAATTAAAAATATCAAATGTTAATGTGACATCTAGGTGGACTATTAGGGGGAAATACATATCTTAACCTTGAATAGGTGATAAAGTAAGTTAGCCAAGCGTAACCGAAGGGTTTATTTAAACTAAACCTATAATCAGGAGTGGGTAAATGGAATAAGTTAAGTATGCATTAAAGATTTAATTACGAGATCTAGCCAGATCCCTAGGAGGGAGTAACTGTAAAACAAAACTAGAGACTAATAAGAACGGAGGATGTGTAGCGTTATAGTACCTTAACTAATCAATGCTTGGAATACTTTAATTATAGGTGATTAGTGGAAGTAGTTCGCATTTTCAAGTTTGGTTACTGCTTCTACATATACCAGGTACGATTTCTCGTACTCAGATACTTTTGGTGATGAATTTTATGGAATGTTTTGAGAAACGCTAACTGAGCTTGAACGAATCATGAAAGGAAATTGGTTGTGTGACTAACTCATCTTGATGTGACTAACTGAGCCTTGGATGTACAACTCACATGATCATTGGTTCCTCTTATCTGGTTGCCTCATTAGATATTGACTGTTGAGGGTTTACGCCTCTGCACTCTGTAGGACTGAGTGTTTTGGTATTGCACTTGTACAGTTAATAATCTAGTGGGAATATGGGAAAATGTCAATCTTGGTATTGGGTATGGATTATTTCTAATAAGTGGTGCACTCACTTTTCACCGATGACTGAGAACGGGTCGGTGGCAGCGGAGGTCTGCTATACCTCGTCCATATGGACAATGACAGCGGAGGTCTGTTTACCTCGTCCTTGTGACAACTGACTGGCGGTGGGGGCCATCTCTTCCAACTGGGTATATTCCACTCTTGAGTTATGGGTTCTTGGATATCTTCTTTCATTCCCAGACCTTGTGACTACTTGGGTCTTTCTAATCCTAATTGGAACTGAATCTAACTTAAGCAATGGATGTTCACTAACTTCTGGCGCGGTTTCTTTTATGTTGGCTCACTCTACCTTCACGTTATTTATCTCTATCCTTGACTTGTTATCTTTGACTTGGTGTTTTGGTGTGCCTTGTTCTTCTGATTGGTTTTGAGCATTTGACTTCAAGTTATTGTTATTTTAAGAGTTATGTTTTTCTTTTAAAACTGTTGTTTTGGAGAGTTGTACCAGTTCCATTCCAGGGAACTGACTCACCCCTCCTGGGGTGGGCTGCTTGGTTTCATCTTGCAGGTACAAATTGTTATACAGGTGGCCACGAAGAGTATGAGTGTATGGGATGGGAATTAGGAATTTGGAGAGCTACTGTATTTTGTTATCATTACTTTTATTTAATACCTACCCCGGATCTAAAATGGTGATTTAATTACTCTATAAGATTATTAAGGGCCTAATTGTGCCTAGAGAGTATTGGTAAAAGAATAAAACCAAAAGAAAAGAGAAAATGCGTTAAACGCGAAAACGCTAAAATGCGCATTAAATGAAATAAGAGATATATAATCTCGTAAGGGTCCGAGATGGATTCCTAAGGCTTATTTAGGCCTAATTAGTATACGGAATGATTCCCGAAGAAAACGGATCCAATAATGGATTAAAAACGCTAAATAAGCATAAAAGCACGTTTTTCGAGAAAACCCAAAAACGTGACTTTAAGCGGTCAAACGGACCCGTAGAAATTATAGTTGATTAAATAACTATAAATAAGTGTTAATGGAAGCTTAATAACCATTAAAATTAATTAAACGAGAAATTCTGGAAAACGGACCCGGTAAGTGAATAGTGTCGAAACCGGGAGACGAAACGCGTTTAATTCGAAAAGATGAAAAACGACCCGGGCTATTAATTAATGTGGGCCGGTTTTAATTAATAAGTATACACCCATTAATAGCTTGTTAGCTATTAAGTAATAACAAGACAAATAAATAATAAGTAAAGTAAATAGTATAAAGCAAAAGTAAAAAGTAAGTTACTTACCTTCTCACCTTCTCTTTTCTTCATTCACGGTTTACTCCAGAAGTTGCAAACTTCTTCTTCTTCCTCTGTAACTCGCGAGACCGAACAGCACACCTCCCTCCTTGTTCTCTCATTATCTTGCTCATTTCTCCACCAAATCACACGAAATTTGTACCGTTGAACTCCTCTCGGTGAGAGCTTCGGTTTCCACCCAATTAAAACTCGATTCCTCCATCTTCATTTTCATTGACGTTGGAGCTTTTGAAGCTTGAAGAGTTGATTCCAACCCTTCTTCTTCTCCTTGATGCTTTAAGGTAATAATAAGCATAAGTTTAGGCCATTTCAAGTTCATTCTTGCCATTTGTGAGATTTTCCCTCACGTTGAAAACCCTCCTCGTTTCAGTCGGATGCGTATGTTTTTGTGGGGGTTTGGAAACTCCTCCAATTGATTGCCAAGCTACTCATTTGGGTTCTCTAACGTAAAACCTAAACTGAACCTTGAAAATTAGCTCCTTAAAATATTAGGTTGTGTGGAGGGAAAATTGAATTGACTTGTGGTTATATGTGCGATGGAATATGGTTGTAGCTAGCAATCCATATTCCTTGTGTGTGGGGAAAACAGAAGAGAAGAGGGAAGAAGAGAAAGAAGAAGAAGAGAGTGAAAACCGAAAATAACAAGGTAAAGAGCTTACCTTGTGTTGGTTTTTTTTCTTTGTGAAACTTATGTGGGTGTTGAATAAATACCTTGAGCTAGTGAAGTCATGGTACTACAATATTGTTAGTTGAAAGAGAATGTTTTAATGAGGTTTATGTGTGCAAATAACCCTAGAAACTAAACTAGTGTATATGGGTGAATAAATGGGATTTTGATGTGGTTTTGGTGTTTAAACCAAACAGGGGAGAAGAAGTGCTTGTGAGTTGATTTTAGTGTGGTGAAAATGCTTAGTAAAGCAAGTAAGTGCTGTCAAAATTTCCTAGGGATGTATGGACTTGAGTGTTCTATTCAAAGGAAGAAACTAGGATTGTTTAAGAGGTTTAAGTGAGTGGTTAATGGTTTGGAAAACCAAACTTTGAAGGAGAGTGTGTTAGGAGTAAAAATAATGCCATGTGAGTGCTTGGAATGGCATCAGTAAGTGAGGTTTGAATGGTTTAAAGAAGAAACCAAATCTGTTACAAGTCTGTAACATAACAGAGAAAACTAGCCTTGTAAGTGTGTAAGAATCTAGGTAAAATTTAACTAGATTGGTGAGTGTACTTGGTGCTTGGTTTAAGGTGGATTAGGTGGGTAATTAGGTGCTAAAACATGTGGATTTTAGTTGGGTGAAGATTGGTTAATTAGTGGGCTAAGAGAGAACCTGTAACAGGAAGAACCTGTCAAAATTTGTAAATCTGTAGCAGGGTCCGGGACCTAGTCCTGGACAAAGTCCCGGACCACCCCCTTAATTTAGGCCGAGAATCACAACCACATTGGTCCGGGACTTGGCTTAGGTACAAGGTCCGGACCATGCATTATTTTTGGCCGAGACTGAACATTCAAGCTGGTCCGGGACTTGGGATAGGGACAGGTCCTGGACCATGTGTTAAAAACCACCCGAGAGTTAATACTGCATTGGTCCGGACTTAGGGTAGGACCAAGTCCCGGACCACCCCCAGAAACCAACAGAGAGCATTTTTAAGGTTTGAAATGATGGGGGTTTAAATGTTAATGATGTTATAAGATGTTAAGGCCTTGTTTGGTGACATGTTAAGGCCCTAGAAGTGTAAGAAAGTGTTATAAGTGTTTGAGAATGAGAACTCAAATTAACAAGAGTGAAACCAAGATAACGGGATAACGGGGTAATACGGGAATAACATTTAATTATGTTCCGTATGAGCTTAGTATTAATAATAATGTTTGAAACGTTATCAGAGGATCGTGTGTGACCCGAGCAAGGTGAGATGACACAGTAAAAGTAAAAACCCCGGTGAAAGGTATGATTTTCTCATACTCCGCGTGCTAACCGAGTTACGTTGATTGTGTGTTTGTGTGCCGGCTTAATCAAGATTAAAGCATGGAAAAATAATCCCTTGTTTGATTATGTATGCCTTGTTGTATGTTGAATGAGCTAACATACTTGTATGCCGGTGTGGTCTAACATAGTGAATGGACCGACTCGTAGTGAGTAACGTTTGGCTAGAGACCCATAGATCGGGTCGACGCTTATGATAACGAAAACGTGCAAACACACAAACTACCGTTAAAGTATAACGATAACGCAACATATATAACTCCCTAGAATGTGAGGAGAAGGGGTTGAGTAAGGGATTGAGAAAACCTAATGGTTAGAAAACCACATTGAAACAATCCACAAACAAATGAGAGTGGGAAGATAAGTGAACCTCCTTCAGAGGATTTAAGATAGTTCGAAGATGTGAACCAGTGAAGAAGGTAAAAGAGACCTGAGGGATTAGTAACTCCCTTGAGACATGGTCGACCTCCTATATGAGGATTTTACCTGGTATATGCAAGTAACCGAAAGTATGAGTAAAGTAATTGTATGGGTAACTCTTAAAACCTAAGATTAACCGAACTAAAGTAATGTTCCCAAGTCATTAGAAACATCGAGAGTGATGCTTCTAGACTAATATACATGATATTATTATAACTCCGAGAGAGGAGTGTATGGGAACGAGAGTAGTCCGAGAGTAGTCGGACCTAAGTAAAAGAGATAGGACTAAGAGAGAGTTCCGTGAGCTAGTTGAACCTTCCCACCATGCTAGACCCAGAGTAGGGTCGAAACCGGGGAAGTAAACTATGCTAGAGAGCCATGAGTTTTGGCCTAAGTATGTATTAAGAGTAACAAGCGTGACGTAGGAGACCTGTAGTGTCTCGAGAATCTACAAGAGCTTGAGTATAAATAACCCAAGAGTGTGGGTGAGATAATGAGTATAAATAACCCAAGAGTATGGGTGAGATAATGAGAATAAGTAACCCGAGAGTGTGGTTGAGTATAGTACGAGTAGCCAAGAGAATGGGTGTGTATATGAATAAGTAACCCGAGAGAGTCGGGTGAGGTATTGAATAAGTAAACAAGGCATAGTGAGGAATAACCCTCAAGGCCTAAGAGTAACGAGATACAACTAACAACCTTGTTATGTTAGTTAGGAATTGTGTTCCATGATTGGATGTAAATTCCTTGAGCATTACATGTACTTATTGTATTGCTATGATGCATGTTGTTTGACTATGACTCCATGTATATCCGACTAAGGTCGGCGTACCCTCCGGTTAGCGCTCGGGGTATGCGAATTTCATATGCAGCGTTAAGCTGAGCCCCTAGGGGCGATGTTTTTTTTTTACAGGTACACCGAAGATGTTCCGTTCAGAGTAGGACGGGGTAGACGTGGGGTTGCAGTGGGTTGCAGTGGGTTTAAATTATGCTTAAAGTACTTGAGGAAGTGTAAGACCGAGTATGTTGTCGGCATCCATTTATTGTAGACTCGGGTGGTAAAGAAAAGAAATGAGTTGAGTATTGTATTTGTATTGTGTATTCGGTTGTTCCAGTCCATCAGACCGTTACTGTATGTGAGAGATAGGCCTGGTTAGCCATAAGGGTGGCTAAGGCGTTGTATCACCCTCTGTTGTATTAGAGTTCCGCTGCGAGATTATTGGTAATTGGGACAGTTTAAGAGGTAATGACGAGATTAGCAGTTGGGGTGTTACAAAAATGGTATCAGAGCGAAGTATCGCTCTGATGACTGGAAATACCGAGCTTAGGAAATACCGAGTTAGGAATTAGAGACTTAGGGCTATGGGTTGAGTGGTAGCGTGAGAGATGCGCTAGTTAGGAACTTCCAGTATGATCTGGATACCTACAATACAAAACCCGCCCTCCACAACCCCCCGTAAAAAAAGTTCGGGAAAGAACGCCAGAGAGACGGGGAAACCCGATCTGGCAGTGGTTAAATATTTCATTCTGAACCAGAACCTGTCATGCGGTAGATCCCGAGAACCGGAAATCCCGGAGAGGGATCCCGCTGAAATGAAATGACAATAACTCATGCAATGACGGAGGTCGAGACATCCTAATCCAAGGAGACCAGAAAATTTGTGGCAGCCTGGGGCGACATGCTTAGCAGTCGCGAGAACCCAGCTGGTCGCAGCAGCAGCAGCAGCAAAAAGGATGCACCAACCGCACAACAAGGCGGATTCATGCGAACTAACGCGAACCGGGACATATGTCTACGGACCCCATAGTTAAATAATACCACCAACGGTATACCCATTTACTAAGAATCTAGTCAAGGGTAGATGCACCCACCCTGCCACACCCAAAGAGGTTGCAATACTTAACTGATACAGCTTAGACAGCTACGGGCATAACTACGGGATATACCCGAATAGGACTACAGAAGTAGTACCTAAATAAGTTAAACCTCGGTAACCACAAGTAAAGATGTGGGAACAAGCAACGAGGGTAAAGCATAGAATAAAGTAATTGAGGAACTCCGACAGTGGGAGAAGCACCTAAATGACTGACAGTCATGTCTAGATGAATGAGAAGCACCTCGAAGGAGTAGTTATCCAATTAAAGGATCAAGGAAGAGCCGACAAGGCTACAAAATACAATGTGAACAATGCCGTGACCGGTATGAGTTAACCTAAAAACCGACCTGTACCGCGCACTTGCCACGACAAGTGCAGTATTAACGGGACTTTAAAGAAGAGCTTTGACAAGCGACCAGTACTTAGCAAGTACCAAGACGGCAAGAGAAGCCAATATAGCACCACAAACCCTTAGAATTCTGAAACGAAACCTTGGAATGGAAAGGCTAAAGGCCTGAAGAACATACCAGTCTACAAGAAGTCAGACTTAGTAAGAAGCAACCGGCATTGAAATGCCGTGGAGATTTTATTTTTCAACTCATATTTTTCTTTCAAACAGAGAATTTTCCAAAAACTCCTAAATTTTAAAACCAAACCAGAGAATGACGGTTAAGTTACATAGGACGATATAAGAGGAGTTAGCAACAGAATACTTCACTTAGGCGTGTGACCGACACTACGGTATACTAAACGAGACATGGAACGACCGCACTCCGAAGGAGCTTGCGGCCTGACAGACCAATTATAGGAGTGTAGTGGGTAAGTGGCAACGTATCAATAAGATACTCTATGTATGTATACAAGTAGAGTACGGAACACGGGAAGTAGCCCACTCCATACTACGGACGAAAGAGCCAATCCAAACCAAGACAGTTGGACATCTCGAATAATCGAAGAACACAAAGAAGTTTACGAAGCTAAGGAGTCTGGAAACCAGTAAGGTAACGGACCTAAGGACATAGCGTGGAGAAGTGCGAGAAGCACAGAGTATTAAGCAGACATTGGATATGTCTCAGGAAATACCTAATAACTGGAATATATACCAGCGTAAGTAATATGGCAAATTCCTAAAATGATCTTATCGATGTTTGATGAACGGGATAGAATCCCCACAGTATATCTCACTAAGAGAATAACGACCTAATTAAGTAGGTAAAGGAAAAGTACTAATACTCTACCCAATAACGGGAGACATTACAACCCTAAACGGAATAGTTCGAGTTATACATAGCCGCAAGGCGAAGTCGCAACTGAACATAACCATAAGTACAAGCCAGATGTAATGGCATTACTCAGTAACACCCAGGAGCAATCCGAGAAGGGTGCCGGAGTCAACAGTAGTTGAACAAAACATCGTGTTGAGAACACAAGTGTTAAAGAGAACACTCGGGTAGAACCCGAAGGGATCCCACGTAACACGGGGTACCCTAGATTGCCAGAAGGCATGAATTAATATCAAGAAACTTAGAGGGACTTCCATGTACGGAAGTGTGGTGAGACAGCCATATCAAAAACCCAGTAATACCTCCAAACCATTTAATGGTATACGGAGAAGCAGAAACCTATATAAACAGCCCGCATGGAGCATGACTTGAGGCAAGGTGGCTTGTAAGCTGATAGAACCAACTACAATTCGTAGATTCAAACGTTGCAAAACATATGCATAAAGGCATAAGGGTTGTTGTGGAGCACGAACCCCTACCTTAGAGTGGGGACACCACTTGTTATTGTGGAGCCTATGGAGCGGTAATTGCGTGAATCTTCCAGAGAAAGGCTACCACTTAAGTATGTAATGTGAAACCGCTAGAGCGGTGTAATGATACTTGAGCATGTGTTTATTGCCAAGGAATAATTTGAACAGAGATAGTATGTAGAAAGGCTTTGATAGCAGTGGAAAGAAACCGAGAGAGTAATCGGTTGAGTAGTAAACACAGTATGTGTGCAGTATGAATTACTGAGTAAACGATGCGCAGTAAGCGTAAAGAGGTTGGAGTAATATATTATATTGAGCCAAATGAATGGCAAGCCATAGTATAAATGGCGGGAGTACATGAGCGGAAGCTAAAGTAGTAGCGGATGCCATATAAGAGAATGTAGTAATGAGTAGAACATGATACACAGTAACAGATACTGATACGAGCTGTTGAGAAAATGTGGTAAAGGGGACATAATCATTCCTATCCCATGAGAGATTTACTGTCAAGGGTTTACGCTTCTGCACTCTGTATGACTGAGTGTTTTGGTATTGCACTTGTACGGTAATGATCTAGTGGGAGAGCCAGGAATTGAGAAATGTCAACGAAGCCTGTTGAGTGAGAATCTAGAGAGATAACCGTGCGGCCATTGGCCAAAGATGCACAAAGAGCGTGGGCAGTAACCCACAGGGCCCAGGATCGATGTGTGGAAAAAGGCAGAGTAGTATGAATGAGGAATTCTTGTACAGAAACGAGTAAACAAATGTAATTCAGAAGCAACTATTAATCGAGGAAGCACTACATACTGAGTAGTAGCTTGACCTCAACCGACAATAAGTCGGGAAAAATATGTGAATAATCATGAAGGTATCCATAGTTATACAAAATAGATTTCCAAGAGCTGGAGAGAAAATCTATAACTCATCGAATTCGCATACGGTAAGAGATACCTAGCGACGATTGACTAACCTTTATTCCCAAGTCAAAAGGGATAAAAAGGGAGGTGGATAATACATTGAGAGTACCAAAAGGGCGAGTTAAGCTCTAGTTATCAGGTCACGCGATAAAGCTTGTGGACCGTAACTCAAAGGTTAAGTATACCTAGCAATTGTGAGTAGCTGGCTAATCCTAAATGCTTTGAAGCCTTAGAGGCTAGAACCAAACCCGGTTATGAATTAATTAACCGCATTGAAGTTAAAACACTTCAGGATACCAGAATTAGTGAACCAATGTTCAGTATAACATTGGTCTGTTACGCGGGCGTAACCCCTTTTAAGGGGGGTAGGGCGAGAAACCGCTTAGAGTATTTTACGTTTAGTGCGTAAACTACTATGTGCATAGCACAAAAGAAATTGTTTGATGATTGGAACTTATGTTACATAAACATATGTACCCATTCATTGTGTAATAATGATTGTTGTGCATGAGTGATGCAAGTAACGAGTATGTAATATATATGAAAAGAGGAGTAGAGAGACTCCTAGGGAATGCGAATCCCTATAGTATATGTCTAGTGAGATTAGACATGAGACATAATGAGTGCGAAGTGGTATGAAACCGATGTGTAACCTAAGAGGGAGTGAGTTCCCTAGGTGATTTTATTTGAGAATGATTGATGGAGTGAGTTCCATCCTTTGGAGTTGTATGTTGTATGTTTTAAGTTGAGTAATAATTTGACTAATGAGGCCACAAGTATGGAATGCCTAGGCAAGGTAAGTGAAACAAATAGAGAATAATGGATGACTTAAGTTCCATGATAAAGATAATTGAAACAGATTGTTTTATGAATATGACTAGAAAGAGTAAAAGATAGAAAACGAAAATGTTTGTCTATCTGATTGTTTGAAACTGACGTGGGAGGTGGAACTTGGTCTGCTAGCAATCAAGGGAAACCGAACACAAATTGGGGTGAAAGGATAGTTCAACACTGATGCTGATCACATCAGGGTTGGATGATTCTTGAAGCTCCCTATAAGTGGTCACAAGTAATCACGTTAAGAAAAGATACAGCTACCATAAATTTGATTTGGAGTTGTGTGATTTTTAAAAAGAATTTCAAACAGATTTTGAAAAAGAATTTTCTTCAAGTATGAAGATGGAAATGAAAAACTGGTTTTAAACTGCTATCACCCGCCGATGGCTGTGGCCTTAAGTCTTGATGACCGGTGAACGGTGGGCGTATTAGTTTTGAAACCATTACACCGTACGTGCGGCGGTCCTAAGTGACCGGTTGGGGGGCGGTGTCAGTGTGTGATTTTTCCAAAGGCAGCGGGACGGGGAGAGTACCCTGAGATGTTCCTGTGTTGAGTGAGTCAACCAGAGTGCCTGAGGATATGTATGTGTAACGTTTTGATCAGAACCGAAGGGACCGTGGGCCAGAGAGAGTAAGTGCCCATTTGTCATGAAGCGGCCGTGAACCAGAAAGAGTAAGTGTTCAACGTGACCGGTACCTGAGGGATCAGTAGTATAATACTCAATATGGATTCGAGGACTGTAGTGCCTTCTTGTCTTCGGACCGATTCCATGGAGAGAGAACAAAAGTATTTTTGATTGTGTAACATGCTGTGATTTGTGTGTGGTATGTGTAGTGTTGTAATGTGACTGACTTGTGGAGTCTGTAAGGTTATACATATATAACCTTGGCATAGCGTGCCCCTGAGAGTAACCATCTAGATTCACCAACTTTGAGGACAAAGTTCCTAAGGGGGGTAGATTTTAATACCCGGATCTAAAAATGGTGAGATTTAATACTCTAATAAGATTATTAAGGGCCTAATTATGCCTAGAGAGTATTGGTAAAAAGAATAAAACCAAAAGAAAAGAGAAAATGCGTTAAACGCGAAAAACGCTAAAATGCACATTAAATGAAAATAAGAGATATATAATCTCGTAGGGTCCGAGATGGATTCCTAAGGCTTAGTTAGGCCTAATTAGTATACGGGAATGATTCCCGAAGAAAACGGATCCAAAAATGGATTAAAACGCTAAATAAGCATAAAAGCACGTTTTTCGAGAGAAAACCCGAAAACGTGACTTTAAGCGGTCAAACGGACCCGTAGAAATTATAGTTGATTAAATAACTAAATAAGTGTTAATGGAAGCTTAAAACCATTAAAATTAATTAAACGAGAAAATTCGGAAAACGGACCCGGTAAGTGAATAGTGTCGAAACCGGGAGACGAAACGCGTTTAATTCGAAAAGATGAAAACGACCCGGGCTATTAATTAATGTGGGCCGGTTTTAATTAATAAGTATACACCCATTAATAGCTTGTTAGCTATTAAGTAATAACAAGACAAATAAATAAATAAGTAAAGTAAATAGTATAAAGCAAAAGTAAAAAAGTAAGTTACTTACCTTCTCACCTTCTTTTCTTCATTCACGGTTTACTCCAGAAGTTGCAAACTTCTTCTTCCTCTGTAACTCGCGAGACCGAACAGCACACCTCCCTCCTGTTCTCTCATTATCTTGCTCATTTCTCCACCAAATCACACGAAATTTGTACCGTTGAACTCCTCTCGGTGAGAGCTTCGGTTTCCACCCAATTAAAACTCGATTCCTCCATCTTCATTTTCATTGACGTTGGAGCTTTTGAAGCTTGAAGAGTGATTCCAACCCTCTTCTTCTCCTTGATGCTTTAAGGTAATAATAAGCATAAGTTTAGGCCATTTCAAGTCATTCTTGCCATTTGTGAGATTTTTCCCTCACGTTGAAAACTCCTCCTCGTTTCGTCGGATGCGTATGTTTTTGTGGGGGTTTGGAAACTCCTCCAATTGATTGCCAAGCTACTCATTTGGGTTCTCTAACGTAAAACCTAAACTGAACCTTGAAAATTAGCTCCTTAAAATATTAGGTTGTGTGGAGGGAAAATTGAATTGACTTGTGGTTATATGTGCGAGGAATATGGTTGTAGCTAGAAATCCATATTCCTTGTGTATGGGAGGAAAACAAGAGAAGAGAGAGGGAAGAAGAGAAAGAAGAAGAAGAGGAGTGAAAAACCGAAAATAAACAAGGTAAAGAGCTTACCTTGTGTTGGTTTTATTTTCTTTGTGAAACTTATGTGGGTGTTGAATAAATAACCTTGAGCTAGTGAAGTCATGGTACTACAATATTGTTAGTTGAAAGAGAATGTTTTAATGAGGGTTTATGTGTGCAAATAAACCTAGAAACTAAACTAGTGTATATGGGTGAATAAATGGGATTTTGATGTGGTTTTGGTTTGTTTAAACCAAACAGGGGAGAAGAAGTGGTGTGAGTTGATTTTAGTGTGGTGAAATGCTTATGCTTAAGAAAGCAGTAAGTGCTGTCAAAATTTCCTAGGGATGTATGGACTTGAGTGTTCTATTCAAAGGAAGAAACTAGGATTGTTTAAGAGGTTTAAGTGAGTGGTTAATGGTTTGGAAAACCAAACTTTGAAGGAGAGTGTGTTAGGAGTAAAAATAATGCCATGTGAGTGCTTGGAATGGCATCAGTAAGTGAGGTTTGAATGGTTAAAGAAGAAGAAACCAAATCTGTTACAAGTCTTGTAAACATAACGAGGAATAACTAGCCGTGTAAGTGTGTAAGACAAGCTAGTGTAAAAGTTAACTAGATTGGTGAGTGTAGGGTGCTTGGTTTAAGGTGGTTTAGGTGGGTAATTAGGTGCTAAAACATGTGGATTTTAGTTGGTGAAGATTGGTTAATTAGTGGGCTAAGAGAGAACCTGTAACAGAGGAAGAAACTGTCAAAATTTGTAAATCTGTAGCAGGGTCCGGGACCTAGTCCATGGACAAAGTCCCGGACCACCCCCTTAATTTAGGCCGAGAATCAACAACCACATTGGTCCGGGACTTGGCTTAGGTACAAGGTCCCGGACCATGCATTATTTTTTGGCCGAGACTGAACATTCAAGCTGGTCCGGGACTTGGGATAGGGACAAGGTCCCGGACCATGTGTTAAAAACCACCCGAGAGTTAGTACTGCATTGGTCCGGGACTTAGGGTAAGGACCAAGTCCCGGACCACCCCCAGAAACCAACAGAGAGCATTTTTAAGGTTTGAAATGATGGGGGTTTAAATGTTAATGATGTTATAAGATGTTAAGGCCTTGTTTGGTGACATGTTAAGGCCCTAGGAAGTGTAAGAAAGTGTTAGAAGTGTTTGAGAAGTGAGAACTCAAATTAACAAGAGTGAAACCAAGATAACGGGATAACGGGGTAATACGGGAATAACATTTAATTATGTTCCGTATGAGCTTAGTATTAATAATAATGTTTGAAACGTTATCAGAGGATCGTGTGTGACCCGAGCAAGGTGAGATGACACAGTAAAAGTAAAAACCCCGGTGAAAGGTATGATTTTCTCATACTCCGCGTGCTAACCGAGTTACGTTGATTTGTGTGTTTGTGTGCCGGCTTAATCAAGATTAAAGCATGGAAAAATAATCCCTTGTTTGATTATGTATGCCTTGTTGTATGTTGAATGAGCTAACATACTTGTATGCCGGTGTGGTCTAACATAGTGAATGGACCGACTCGTAGTGAGTAACGTTTGGCTAGAGACCCATAGATCGGGTCGACGCTTATGATAACGAAAACGTGCAAACACACAAACTATCCGTTAAAGTATAACGATAACGCAAACATATGAACTCCCTAGAATGTGAGGAGAAGTACGGGTTGAGTAAATACCCGATAATGGTTAGAAAACCACATTGAAACAATCCACGAAACAAATGAGAGTGGAAAGATAAGTGAACCTCCTTCAAGAGGATTTAAGATAGTTCGAAGATGTGAACCAGTGAAGAAGGTAAAAGACCTGAGGGATTAGTAACTCCCTTGAGACATGGTCGACCTCCTATATGAGGATTTTACCTGGTATATGCAAGTAACCGAAAGTATGAGTAAAGTAAATGTATGGGTAACTCTTAAAACCTAAGATTAACCGAACTAAAGTAATGTTCCCAAGTCATTAGAAACATCGAGAGTGATGCTTCTAGACTAATATACATGATATTATTATAACTCCGAGAGAGGAGTGTATGGGAACGAGAGTAGTCCGAGAGTAGTCGGACCTAAGTAAAAGAGATAGGAACTAAGAGAGAGTTCCGTGAGCTAGTTGAACCTTCCCACCATGCTAGACCCAGAGTAGGGTCGAAACCGGGGAAGTAAGACTATTAGAGAGCCATGAGTTTTGGCCTAAGTATGTATTAAGAGTACAAGCGTGACGTAGGAGACCTGTAGTGTCTCGAGAATCTACAAGAGCTTGAGTATAAATAACCCAAGAGTGTGGGTGAGATAATGAGTATAAATAACCCAAGAGTATGGGTGGGTTGAGATAATGAGAATAAGTAACCCAGAGTGTGGGTGAGTATAGTACGAGTAGCCCAAGAGAATGGGTGTGTATATGAATAAGTAACCCGAGAGAGTCGGGTGAGGTATTGAATAAGTAAACAAGGCATAGTGAGGAATAACCCTCAAGGCCTAAGAGTAACCAGATACAACTAACAACCTTGTTATGTTAGTTAGGAATTGTGTTCCATGATTGGATGTAAATTCCTTGAGCATTACATGTACTTATTGTATTGCTATGATGCATGTTGTTTGACTAATGAACTCCATGTATATCCGACTAAGTGGTCGGCGTACCCCGGTTAGCGCTCGGGGTATGCGAATTTCATATGCAGCGTTAAGCTGAGCCCCTAGGGGCGATGTTTTTATTTTACAGGTACACCGAAGATGTTACCGTTCGAGAGTAGGACGGGGTCGGTGGGTTGCATGGGTAGTGGTTTAAATTACTTATGTATTGAAGGAAGTGTAAGACCGAGTATGTTGTCGGCATCCATTTATTGTAGACTCGGTATGGTAAAGAAATGAGTTGAGTATTGTATTTGTATTGTGTATTCGGTTGTTCCAGTCCATCAGACCGTTACTGTATGTGAGATAGGCCTGGTTAGCCATAAGGGTGGCTAACGGCGTTGTATCACCCTCTGTTGTATTAGAGTTCCGCTACAAGATTATTGGTAATTGGGACAGTTTAAGAGGTAATGACGAGATTAGCAGTTGGGGTGTTACATTTATACTATGTTTTCTCGAGTTCAGACCGTAGCATTTGTAATATCATAAGTTGTAATTGGTGAGGTTTGGTGCCGGGTGTTTGGAACTCGATGATCTGTAATCGCCTTAGTATTTTATTTCCGCTGCATTTATGATAAGTAGGGGCGTTACAAAGCTGACCTAATGGGCCAGGTTTGGGCCTTAGAAATGGGTCAGACTTGAGCCATAAAAATGGGCTGGGATTGGGCCAGGTTCGGGCCTTGAGATGTGGGCCATATTGGGCCTTGAGATTTAGGCCAAAATTGGCCTTGAGGGTTAGGCCAGAATGGGTCAGAATGGGCCTTGAGGGTTGGGCCGGAATGGGCTTGACATGTGGGCCATAAGTGGGCTTACTTTGGGCCAAAATAGGCCTAATGGGTTTTGGGCCGAAGTTGAGTTTAGAGCCAAGGTGGACTAACGGGTTTTGGGCCAAGATTGAGTTTTGGGTCAAACTTGGGCTGATTTGAGGGCCCCGACTTTGGGCTGTTTTGGGCCTCATGTTTGGGCCTTGATTTTGCCTCAATTTTAGAATGAAATTGTGGGTTTGATTTTGACAAATTTTGAATTTGATTCTTGGATCTTGAATTGGATATTTATTGATTGTAAATTTTAATCTGACAGTTAAGTATTGTTTGGAAATTTTTTATGATGGTAGAAAAAGTGCTTCTCACATGGGCGTGTCTAGGACCCGTCATGTATGGAGAGCACTTTATTCTAAAGCTTTTCTAAGTGGGGTGGCCTATGGGCGATCTAGGGCTTCCTAGGTATTGGGTCTTAATATTGGGCTGAGCCCAACAATTACCAAGCTAACATACAACATGTAAAATGTAATGCAAGACAAATAATCATGAAATTAAAGCCGAAAATAAACAATTAATATATACAACATGAAAGTTAAATCCAATATTTATGGTCATAAAAAAGAAATAAGATTAAATTAAGCTTAACTTACAACAATAACATGAATAGTAGATGTTACACCTCATGAAAAAAAAATCATCAATTAAAGAAGAGCTGCTATGGGGGGTCATATTGACACCGCCTCACTCGAGCTGGTAAGGATCCCAAGAGATGTACCGATTGTTTCTTACAGTTTGAAGATCCAACTAGCCAAAGAGCTGCTTTCTTAGTCCCATGAAATGGCAAGCCCAAAGCACATCAATGCAGTCCATCTACATAATCCAAGCAAATACAGGCCCAAATCAGGCTTCTGCTGCCCGTGGCCCATCAATTTCATGTACCCACAAGGAGTAGCAATGGTGCCTAAGAGTCCACAAGCCCAATCGGTGAGCACCGCCACGTCCAGATTTTGTAGCAAAGCGTACCTCATTCAAGTTGTGAGAAAAGAAACAAGAGATAGTGAGAGTAGTTCTTAAAAAGTAATAATATAAGCACTAGCCCAAGTATTCAAAGACATTACGGAAGCAGACTGAAACAATGATCCATATATCTGAAGATGAATTAATAGGACCGTGGACTTGAAAGTCCCAAATCCATACCCGACACGAATGTGACCACAAAAAAAAAACGATCAGCTAGATAAGCATCGGTCATCACAATGGCCAACATCTTCATGAATGATATCAAATTGATTACAAACACGGTGAACTGACCAAACCCGCACAAATCAAATGAACCCACTGTTCGTACCACAATATCAAACCTAATCGTCCAAACGCAAAGCAAGGTCAAGGTGGGACCAAACCCAGAATAGTAGCAACTTGCTAAAACAAGGCAAAACTGGAATCAAACCACCACAAGCAAGATCAAGGGAACCAGGTGTATCCACAATATAAACCTAAACATCTAGTTTCTCAAACGCATTCGACAGATAAATAGGTTAGGACTAAATACCGCAAAAAGGAGATACAACAAAGATTCCCTGTGAACCCCGATGATCAAACAAATCAAAGTAAACGTTAACTGCAAAATAATCGAATGGACATAGTAAGATAGTGATATGGAATGACGATTAACCCTGAAGCAGAATCAAATCCGAGACACATTAAGCATTGAAACCCACAAACCCATGTCAGTTCTAACCAAACTGAAGAGTGTTCAGAGCCAACTGCTAGTGGTGAGGAAACCCACCGTTAATGGAAATCGGCTCCACCTCCAAATACTCAACCATAATAACATTTGACAAAGAAAGAAGAATCAATGTAACACCCCGCCTTAATCCAATCGTGGTTATCGCAAACTTATCAACACATATATAACATCGCAGCGGAAATTAATATACACCAGGACCTTGCTACGGTCTGAATCACAAAAATAACCGAACTTTAATACTTACAACTGTCTAACCAAAATACATACCAACCAAGTTTCTAAGTTTCTCAACAACCGACATAATTCTCCACAAGTACTAATATCAACAAACGGGTGCACATGCGTATCCCGTACTAAAAAATAAGTCCCCTTCTAAGTCTAACCACCCCTACTGAAATACCCCGGACTTAATTAGGGTGATTAAATTACTCTAATACGATATTGAGGGCCTATTAGTGCCTAATGAATTTTGGTAAAAATAATAAATCCAAAAGAAACAAGAAAAACGCTTAAAAAGCGGAAAACGCTAAATTGAGCGTTAAGTGACCCTAAGAGGAATACGACCTCGAAAAGATTATTAAATGGATTTTAAAGGCTTAATAAGGCCTAAATAATATATGGGAACAATTCCCAAAGAAAACGGATCCAAATAATGTATTAAAACGCTAATAAAGCTTTAGCGCACGTTTTTTGAGGAAACCCGAAAATGTGACTCTAAGTGGTCAAACGAACCCGTAAAAATTATAGTTCATCAAATAACTATAATTAAGCATTAATTGAAGCTTAAGAACCAATAAAATTAAACAAACGAGAAAATTCCGGAAAACGGGCCTGGTTAGTGAATAGTGCTAACACTGGGTAAATAAACAAGCATTTTCTATAAAAGACGAAAAACGCTCCAGCTTGTATAATATGTGGGGCCGGTTTAATAAATAATCAGCCCTCTCACACTCTTGACTAGTTAGCTAATTAATTAAGTCAAAAGAACAAAAAGTAAAAAGGGTACAAGTACACCTTTTTCCTCTCTCTCTCTCCTCCTTTATTTTCTTTCCTTCCTCTCTTTCCTCTTTTTTCTTCCTTCCTTGCCAATTTCTCTCTCCTCTGTCTCGGTTGCTGTCATTTTTGAAGTTCCCCTTCCTTCCATGGCTTCTCTTCATTCTCTTCCATGCCCAAGCTTTGATAAAGCTCCAAATCAAAAATAAATTACATATTTGAACTCCTCTCATCATCCTCTATCTTCCTCTCTTTTCAAAATATGAAAATGAAGAACTTCATCTCCATGGGTTTTCCCCATTTGAAGAGAAAATGGCATCAATGTGTAGCTTGGAGTCTCCTCTTTCAAACAAGGTAAAAATCTCCGAGAAAAACTCACTTTCCCTCCATCTCTTGGTGTAGCCGATTTTTCCCCATTTTGATACCTTGTTTTCTCCTTGTTTTTGAGCTTCAATTCAACCCTCCAATAGTGGTGGAGTTTCCCTTTTGATTCATGGGTGAAAGCTCCTCTTAAAAGCTTCAAAAAGGTAAACCCTAACTATGGTGTTTCAAGCCTTTAATTGAATTAGTGTGTGAAACAGAGAATTCTATCCTAATTTACTCGGATTCAACTTACAACCTTACGTGTTACCTGATTCCAACTACAAATCTTGTGAAAGGAAGTAGAGAGAGAGCTTTCTGTCGTGATTGAGCTTAAGTTCGGTAATCCAACAGAATGTGTCTAATTTCATGAGGGTACACCTCTATTTATAGAGTTTTTGGGCTTGATCTTAGGTTGCCAGCCTGTATCTTACGTGTGTAAGTACAATTTTACCCTTCTTA
Organism: Limonium bicolor; assembly: GCA_023374045.1. Lineage (NCBI taxonomy): Eukaryota > Viridiplantae > Streptophyta > Magnoliopsida > Caryophyllales > Plumbaginaceae > Limonium > Limonium bicolor. The sequence continues at coordinate 35,144,163 of CM041778.1, forward strand.
GCAGCTATGGCTAGTCACAGGCGACTGGCCACGTTACATTTTATCTTGCCTAAGTCTTATTTTCATCCGGCTATAGAAGGCCGGATGCTCTATGTATCCCTATTTTCATCCGGCTATGGAGGACCGGATGCCGCGTGTGTCTTGCTCGGCTTGGTATCATTTCTCCCCTTCTCATCAGTCCCACAAGTTCTATCTTGCTGAATTTTTTGGTGAAGAAGATAGAACTTCTGTATCTTTGGCGAAAAAATTTTGTGGCTGTGGTTAACTCTAGGTTCTTTGTTTCGCCCGTGTTTCGTCCTTCCCTCATCTCAGTCCCACAAGTTCTTTTTCTTCATATCTGGAGAGAAAGAACTTTTTACTGGCCACGTGCGAAGCTTGTGACCCAAACTCGTTTTTTACCGCTTTTTTGAATTTTCCGCCTGTCTTTAGTGTGGAATTTGCAGGGTCCCTCTTTTGACCAAACGTCGGAACCGTCTTTAGGAAGCGTGTGGTTCTTTCTTTTTCCCTGCAAAAAGGTGTTTTTTGTTTGCACATATATATGTTATTTATTTGGGCGGGAGAAAACTCCTTAAAGTCCGAGTTTTTGAGCTTCTTTCTCTTTCTTCCTTTCTCTTTTTCGACTGCCCTTCTTCCTCTCGCCATTCTGCTATCGCGTTCTGTCCTACACTTCACTGTCGTTGTCCCTCGCTTCTCACTAAGTTTCAACAATGTCTACCTCCGCCGCAAAACAGAGTAAGCTTGCTGTAAATTTTCCGCCGGCTATTGAGGCGATTCAGGGCTGCCGCTCCCCCAATGGCTTCCGCCCCACGTATCTGAAACCTGGAAGGGCCTTTTTGTCTGGGCGCGAGCCTTCTCCTTCCTCCCTTGATTATTCCTCCCTCTACGATTGCCTCAGGGGCGTCGAAGCCCCACGGGGCACCCAGATTTACCTACCGTCCCCCGATTCTCACCCCAACGATGATTTCGGCCGTGGGTACGTGGTTTGCGCCGATTTTTTCCGCTCCGGCCTGACCATTCCCCCACATCCCTTTGTCCTGGGCTTCCTCCTTCGCCGCTGCTGTTCTCTTTCCCATCTTCACCCAAAGGCCATTTCCCATCTTCACGCCTTCGTGTCCCTCTGTGAAGAAAGCAAGATTCGGCCGGAAGGCACCGATTTCATCCGATTCTTCACGGTTAGAGTCGATCCTGATAGTCTAACCTTAATTGCGAAAGCCGGATACTCCCTCTTTGACTATAAGAAGGTTCATGGATGGAGTCCACGGTGGTTCGTCATTGTTCCCCCATCCGGCCGAGTCTTGGGTGTTCCTTATTGTGCTGAAGTTGGCAAAGGCCAGTTGATCTCTCCTGAAACCCCTCCGGCCGAACTGCCTATTTCGAAGATTCTGAGGGCAGTAAGCAAAAAGCCACCGACCGTCGAGGCGTTTTTCACAAAAGCACGCCTATCTTCTCTGAAGACTTATCACAGTAAGTGCTTTTTAATTTTCGTACAAATTTTGCCGTCTTCGTCGTTTTTCTTATTGCTTTGGTGCGTCGTATGTAGACTTCTACCAGAAGGGGGAGAAGATCGGTCCATTCCATAGCTGGAATTTCGTCACCTTCAAGATTGGGGACGATAAAATCAACTACTACGACACTCTGGATGCGGCTACCGATGCGGCTGAGCAGCTTCTAGGGGATACCCCCCCTCCTACAAAGCGTTCCAGGCAAGAAGCCAAGGATGACCAAGCTGGTCATTCGAAGAAAAAGAAAAGGGTGGAATCCCCGGATCATGCCACGGCCGGATTGTCAGGTACTTGGCACGTGATCCCCGAGTCCGGGCATCGCGTCTTCCTTCCCCTCACCCCTGGTTCGGGTCTGGACCTTGGTTCTCGCCTGGGGCGGGAGTCTGGTCATCCGACTCCGATTTGCGAGCAATTTCCTGATTTGACGGGTTACTTTTCTTCAGATCCTGTTCAAGAAAATACCCTGGAGGCCACAGGATTCCGTGCTGGTCCTTCGGCCGAACCAGGTTTGGTTCTTGCAGTGCCCTTCCGTTTCCGGTTTTGTACTTACCTGTGTCTTTCGATAATGTAATCATATTTGTTTTTTGTTACTGCGGCAGTCTCTGTTCCTGTTAAACAAAGACTAAAGAAGAAAACCACTTCGAAACCAAAGGTTCCTCAGCCAGGGATATCAGAAGAGGAGCAAACCTCTGGTGATCCTGAGGCCTCGGCCTCACTCTCCATTGATGTTGCTGCGGCTAAAGAAGCGGCGTGGGCAGGAGTGACGGAATTCCGGCAAGTTCCCGAAGACCCTGAGCTCCGGAGTAAGCAAAGAGAAGACATCATGGCCTCCTCTTCTTCATCTCATCTCCACCTCCCCGCCCAGGAATCCTACAGCGGTCCTTCTCAAAAGGAGGGATGGTTTTACCATTGCGGGCGCCCTCTTCCTCTGATCTTCTGCGAGTTCGCCAAGTACTCTACTGCCTGGAAGGAGGCAATCAAGAGATCGGATCATCCGGACGGAATCTTCGCTCCTCCGGCAACTGTCACTGCTACCAAGAAAATGTTGCGGATGGGAGGTGGGGGGGCAGATGCTATCATGCGGCACTCCCTCCCAATAAAAGACGTGTTCGACTTTATGTGGGAGGGTATCTTCCGGGTAGGCATTCACCCTCCGTAATTACCCTTTTTCATGCTCCCCTCTTGTTTTGTTTTATTTTCCTCCTAACTTTTGTAAATCGCACTATCTTCTCTTAGACTATGGCCATGGCCCAAAGCGCTGAGGTTCACTTTGGCAACCTCCAGTCCAGGCTTCGTTACGAGGAGAGCCGTGCCAACAACGCCCAGGAGGAGCTGAAGCTGAGCCGTTCTTCCCACGATGCCTACATTGATCAGATTGATTACGAGATCGATCTCAAGGTAAAAGAGAGGACCGAAGCAATAAACAAGGATCTGCAGCTATCTCGGCAGGAATGCGTCTGCCAGCGTGACGCGTATGAGTCACAACTGAAGAAACTTCGTGAAGATAATTTTTCTTTAAAAAGCCGGATCCTGGAAGCCGAAAATACCTTGATAGAGGTACAAAATCATCTCTCTACTGGGAAAAATAAGTTGGCTCGGGCCTTTTCTAACCTAGACGCTTTGTTGGATCAGGTGCGTACTGCTCATCGGAATGAGGTGAACTCCCTTCAGGCCGACAAGGCCTTTTTCTATCAGGAGAGCAACTCCTTCAAGCAGGAGGTTGAAACGCTCGATCAGGAGAAGAAAGCTCTTCAGCGGGAGAATGCGGCCCTTATAGAGGAAAAGGGAAAGCTCATGCAGGAGCTTAATCGACTGTCGGAGGAAAAGGCCGCACTGGAGGAGCAGACAAGGTCTTCTTTTGAACAAGAGAGGCAGGCCCTGCTCCGGGATTGTTCTCTTTTGGAAGAGGAGAAGAAAACCCTTGCTGCAGATAAAGTTGCCTTGACAGAAGAGAAGACCAGGCTGGAAGAGAGAGTAAAAGAGCTGAAGGAAGCCAGGTCTCGTTCCCAAGCCGAGAATACCGAGTCATCGAGTCATGGTAAACTTTTAGATTTTCGACTTTTGTTTCCTCTTCCATCCCCTCTTCTTCTTACCCCTTTTTCGTGTTCCGGCTAGGCTTGAGTTCCGCCAACCTACTGAAGCACGTCAAGCAGCTGAATGGTCGGGTAACCAGTGTTAAGGAGGACCTGTCATTCGCCAACTCTGAACGCGACAAGTATCGAGCCCAAGTCCTGACCCTTGAGTCTCAAGTGGCCAGGCTTAAGTCATTTTCCCGGCAATCTCAGGAGGAGATACAGAAGCAAGGCACCATTAATGCTCATCTAAAGTAATCCTTCGCTTCTCAGTGCCGCAGGATAGTCGATATTTGTCAGCAGGTTGTCTCGGAGCACTTCCTTGAGAAAGAAGAGTTGCTGGACGATGACCTGTACAACAAGCTGGAATTCAAGGCTGTTGCTCAGAAGTCCAACTTCTTTTCGGAGCTTGAGAGGTTCTGCCGCAGTCCTAGAGAGACATGTTTTGGCGCTGGCCAAGCATTCCTTCCAGCTGGAAGCAACATCCTGCCGTCCGCCAGAGGGATGCAGCATCTTTCTAAGAAGTCCAAGTCTGCTGAGAGTGTGGCCGGTAGTGGTGATAGACTAGCTGCAGAAAAGATAGAATAGGAGTTTCTTTATTTTTTAGAGGGGTTTTTCCTTTGGCGTGTCTCTTTGGTGTCTGCCGAATGTTTTATAATGATTATACTTTTGTAATTGTTTTGGTCCCACCCTTGAGGGGAATGAAAGTTATACTTTTCGCCATCTTTACTAATTCATCTGCCGGAGTACTTCTCTCTTTTAGCCAATTCGTCTATCATTCGTGGCATTTTCCCCCTTTTTGGATGGTGGACATATGGTCATTCTATGCAGGTAATGTTAGTTAAATGCTTGCCCTTATTATCGTGAGAGGGTTGTGGCTTATTGACCGAACTTTCGTTTTAGCAGCTGAATCTTTCTTCTTTCTTTGTATGGCCGTCTGGCCGGATTTTTCTTTTAAGGCATAGCAGCCCGTGGCTCGTTGGCCGGAGCTTGCTTTCAAGGCATGATAGCCTGCGGCTCGTTGGCCGGTGCTTTCTTTTCTTTCAAGGCACGATAGCCTGCGGCTCGTTGGCCGGTGCTTTCTTTTTCTTTCAAGGCATGATAGCCTGCGGCTCGTTGGCCAGAGCTTGCTTTCAAGGCATGATAGCCTGCGGCTCGTTGGCCGGTGCTTTCTTTTTCTTTCAAGGCACGATAGCCTGCGGCTCGTTGGCCGGTGCTTTCTTTTTCTTTCAAGGCATGATAGCCTGCGGCTCTTTGGCCGGTGCTTTCTTTTTCTTTCAAGGCATGATAGCCTGCGGCTCGTTGGCCGGTGCTTTCTTTTTCTTTCAAGGCATGATAGCCCGCGGCTCGTTGGCCGGTGCTTTCTTTTTCTTTCAAGGCATGATAGCCCGCGGCTCGTTGGCCGGTGCTTTCTTTTTCTTTCAAGGCATGATAGCCTGCGGCTCGTTGGCCGGTGCTTTCTTTTTATTTCAAGGCATGATAGCCCGCGGCTCGTTGGCCGGTGCTTTCTTTTTCTTTCAAGGCATGATAGCCTGCGGCTCGTTGGCCGGTGCTTTCTTTTTCTTTCAAGGCATGATAGCCTGCGGCTCGTTGGCCGGTGCTTTCTTTTGCTTCTTTTCCAAAAAATAATACCTTTTTATTGAAGAATCATAAATTTTACACATAGAATTTTTTTAGACATTCTCCATGCCAAGAATGCGGCAATTCGTATCCCTCACCATTTTTCAGGCGGTATGAAGCTCGTCCCGTCTTCTGGTGTATGATGTTTGGTCCTTCCCATTGGGGTTCCAGCTTCTTAGGCTGCTTAACTTCTCGGAGGACTAACTCTCCTGGGGTGAAACTTCGTTCCTTTATCCTTTGGTTGAAATATCGCTCTACCTTGGATTTATCTTTCGCCATCCTTACTGCGGCGGCCATCCTAGTTTCTTCGAGAAGGTCTAGGTGGGTCTGCACTCCCTGATTGTTGACCTCTTCATCATATGATTCCCATCTTATGGATGGCACCACAATTTCTGCCGGAATGACGGCTTCCAAACCATATGTCAGTCTGTAAGGCGTCTCTCCCGTCGGCCCCCTTTCCGTCGTTCTGTACGACCAGAGGACCAGGGGTAACAATTCTGCCCACTTTCCTTTTTTCTCATCAAGTTTCTTCTTTATTGCCCTTACTATCTGCCCATTCACTTTCTCGACCTGCCCATTTGCCTGAGGGTGAGCTACTGATGCAAATCTTAAGTCGATCTTCCATTCTTCACAGAATTCCCGGAAGCTTTCGCAATTGAACTGTGTTCCATTATCAGTTATTATTGCCTTTGGTATGCCAAACCTGCATACCACATATTTCCAGATGAATTCTTGTGACTTCCTTGCCGTGATGGAGATAATGGGCATTGCCTCGACCCACTTTGTGAAGTAGTCGATGGCAACGTACATGAATTTGAACCTCCCTGGTGAAGCTTCCGGGAATGGCCCCACAATGTCCAACCCCCACATAGCAAAGGGAATTGGGCAGAGAATAGATTTTTGCTCCGCCGGAGGAGTATGTATCTTGTTTCCGTGCTCTTGACACTTGTGACATTTTCGTATATACTCTTTGCAATGCTCCATCATTTTCGGCCAAAAGTATCCGAGTCTCAAGATTTTGTGAGTTGTGGTTCTTTCACCCTGGTGATTTCCACAGAGACCATCATGTATCTCTCTTATTAACTCTGCTCCTTCAGCTATGGTAACACACTTCAGTGCTGGTCGTGCGAAAGATCGCTTTTACAGCTGGTTATTCTCAATAAAAAATGATGCAGCCCGCCTTTTTATTATCCTGGCTTCCTTTTCTTCTTCCGGCAACTTTCCTTGCCGTATGTAATCGATTGGAGTCATCCAGGATTCTTCTTTATCACTTGACTCTACCGCAAACACCTGAGTTCCATCTATGCTTGGTGAAGTTCTGATTTCTAGCCATATCTCATTGGGTACCCTTTCGGCCATACTTGCCAATTTTGCTAAGGCGTCAGCTTCGACATTCTCCTCGCGGGGAAGGTGTTTTAGTTTGCATCTTTGGAAATTTGCTTTTAGTTCCTGGACCTTGAGTAAGTGTCTCCATAGTTTTTCCTCTTTGACCTCATAGATGTTGTTGTTTTGTCTTGCCACCAACATAGAGTCCGAATACACCTCAAATTGTGTTAAAAATAGGTTATATTCTCATAAGTTTTATTTCAGACAGGATTTTATAAGAATGAAAAAACAGAGAATGTATCTTTTCTATGGAACCTGTCGCCCCGAGGGCTGTAGCTACTTCCAAACCCTGGATGAGGGCTTCGTATTCGGCTTCATTATTGGTAACATCAAAGTCCAGCCGGAAGGCATAATTCAAGCTTTGTCCATTCGGCGCTTGTACTACTATTCCAGCCCCTGCCCCACTTTTGCATCGAGCTCCGTCGACCAAGATGACATATGGACTCTGAGTCTGCTTCTCTTTTTTCGCAAAGTTTGTTTCCGTTATGAAGTCTGCCAAGGCTTGGGCTTTAATCGCTGTTCTGGGCAAGAAGTGAATCTCATATTGTGTCAGCTCCACTGTCCAGCTTACCATCCGACCGGAGGCATTCGGATTGTTCGTAATTTGTTTGAGCGGCCAATTGGTCCTGACAAATATTCGATGCGACTGAAAGTAGGGTCATAATTTTCTTGACACCACCACCAGTGTAAACAAGATTTTCTCTATGTTAGTATACCGTCCTTCTGTTGGGTTCAAGATTTTGCCCGTATAGTAGACCGGTATCTCCCTTTTTTCTTCCATGATCAAGACAGCCGCAACCGCCCAATCTGTTGCGGATAAGTAAAGATAGAGATCCTGTCCTGGGGCAGGTACACCCAATTTAGGCAGATCCCGAAGCATTTCTTTGAAATTTCGAATGCGTCTATACACTCTTGTCCCCACTGGAATTTTCTGTTCTTCCTCAGAATATTGAAGAACGGGATTGACTTTTCCTGAAGTTTAGAACAAAACCTACTTAAAGCTGTGAGTCTTCCATTCAGGGCTTGGACATCTTTAATATTTCTTGGAGGAGAAAGGCTGAGGATTGCCTGACTTTTTTCTGGATCGACTTCGATACCTCGTTGTCCAACAATGAAACCAAGAAACCTCCCTTTGGTTACACCAAACACACACTTCTCCGGGTTCAATTTGATTTGGTATTTGCCCAGAGTGTCGAATGTTTCTTCTAAATCCTTCATGTGTTGCTCTTTTGATGGACTTTTTACGACTATATCATCAACGTAAGCTTCCACATTCAGGGAAATTTGCTGACAAAATACCTTGTCAATCATTCGCTGAAATGTGGCCCCTGCATTCTTCAGGCCGAAGGGCATTACTTTGTAACAGAATGTTCCGGCTGAAGTAATAAAGGATGTCTTTTCCGAATCATCTTCTTTCATTTTTATTTGATTATAGCCGGAGAAAGCATCTAGGAAACTTAACACAGAACTCTGGGCAGTTGAAACCACCAATCTATCTATTGATGGTAGGGGATAGAAATCTTTAGGACATGCCTTATTCAAGTCTGTGAAATCCACACACATTCTCCACTTTCCATTTGCTTTTTTCACCATGACGACATTAGCCAGCCATCGTGGATATGCAACCTCCCTGATGAATCCGGCTTTGAGGAGTTTTTGGACCTCGGTTCGTGCGGCCAAATCTCTTTCTTCCCCTATTACTCTTTTTCTTTGCCTGACCGCCGGATGTTTAGGGTCTACCCTGAGCTCATGGTGGATAACGCTTGGGTATATACCAGGCATCTCGTCCGAGCTCCAAGCGAATGTTGCCCTTCTTTTTTCCAGGAACCTCATTAAGTGAGTCTGTTCCCCACTGTCAAACGCAGTTCCTATTTTAAAAAATTTAGAAGGGTCAGATTTTAAATGTACCTCTTTGGGGGAATCCTGAGTTATTTGATATTCTTCTTTTTCTTGTCTTGGCTCCGGGGAAGAAGGTAATTTTCCCTTAAATTCTTTTTGTGACCCCACAGTTTTGACTACCTCCTTGCTAGGAAGACTGTCCATGATGCGAACTTCACACATCCGGGCCATCTTTTGACTTCCTCTTATCGTAACCACCTTTCCGCTTGTGGTTAAATACTTTAATTTCAAGTGATGAGTACTATGTATGGCTTTGAAAGCATTGATTCCTGGCCTCCGAGATACATGTTATATCCGGACAGACCTGGTACAATAAAAGCTGTGAGTTTCTCCGTTCGCCTTTCATCATTTTGGCCGAGGGTCATGGTGAAGTCTATACTGCCGGTAGACGTGGTAGAAACTCCCCCTACAAATCCTCCTAGAACCGCCGAATATGGCTTAATCTGGTTCTCAGGCACCTCTAACTTTTTAACCGCTTCGGGTGAGATAACGTTCGCTCCGGCTCCGCTATCAATCAGGATCCCTTCCATCATCTGATCGTTTACCTGCGCACGAATGACAAGTGGATCGTTGTGTGGATACAACACTCCATCTTCATCTTCGCCGGAGAAGAAAATTGGAGGAAAGCCCTCCTTTTTGGCAATCTTCCTTTCCGGGAGTTCCTGATGCACTTGATGAATGTGCCTTTTCCTTTCATTAGGGGTTAGTGGTCCTACCTCCGAAAATAGCCCTATGAGTTTTCTTAGAGAAAGTTTTGTTAGCCTTCTTTCTTTCTTTTTTTTAAAGAGAGGGGGTTTTGTTGTAAACAAAATGTGAAAAAACGAAAGTTCTACTTTTCTTATTTCATGGGACGATTTTTGACAACTTATTCTTATATGTTTGATTTTTTGGGAGAACAACCTATGACCAGCCTTACTTCCTAAGAGGTCCTTTTATCCGAATGAAAAGAGAAGAAACTTTACTTTCCTTACAGACCTGTTATCATACCCACCGATTTGCCAGGGTTAAGCCTGGGATGAACTTCCTCCTCCTGCCGTCCCTGTGATACATTCTGGGAGCTGCCTTGCTGACCGCCATATTGCCTTTGTGCTCCGGCTTGTTGCTTTCCCTTCCTCTTATTCTCCTCAATGACTCGAAGCTCTTTGGCCAGAGTGGCACAGTTTACGGTTCGATGGCTGCGGTTTCCATGGTATTCGCAGAATGCTACTGGAATTTCTCCTTGTGGCGGCTTTCTTGGCTGAGGAAGGTATCCATCTCTTACTGCGGCAGCGTACTTCCCTGGGTCGATGTAGACAACAGTCTTTGCCCCCTGATGCTGCGGCCCCTGAGAGGAGGATCCGGCAGTTGATTTGTAATAATATGGCTTGTATCTTGATCCTCCTCTTCCGGCACTTCCACCTTGCCCTTCCTTTTTTTCCGGTGCTGTTGTATTTTTGAAGCTATCTGCTAATTCCTTAGCCTTGTTTTCTGCTATCTCAGATTTCAAAAAATCATGGATCATTTCAGCTAATTCCCCATGAGTTTTTGGCGCTTTTGTCGCGATCTTCCCAGCAAGTCGCGGTTGAGCCAAACCATTTCCAAAGGCCTTAATCAAGATTTTTCATCAATATCATCGATTTCTGCAACCTTCTTATGGAAGCGCTCACTATACTCCTTGACAGTTTCTCCCTTTCGCTGCTTGACATCCATCAGCTCTATTGTCTCCTTTTTCACCCTCTTGCTTGCGGCGAAATACTGTTGAAATTCCTCAGCCAGCTGCTTGAAGCTGGTGATGGACTGCGGCGGCCTCGTGGAGATCCACCCCAGTGCTCTCTTCGAAAGCGTTCCCGGGAATAAATTGCAGAGAGAGAGGGAACTAATCCCTTGAGTATTCATGGCAAACATGAATTTCTTTATATGTTGGGTGGGGTCTCCTGTCCCATCGTATTTTTCAATCGCCGGAGCAACGAAATGCGGCGGGAGTTTTGCTTTCCTTATCTTCTCTGAGAAGGGGTACAATGAAATACCCCAAACCTTGATATGTTGTGTAAATGTTAAGATATGGTATAATAAGGCTAAAAAGTGCCTTAGAAATATTAGTGAACAATTTTAACAATGTAAAACACAATTAATTACCTTAAAGTCGATAAGGGCAAAAATGTGCTCTAAGCTTGGGGTAATCTTGGTCAAGACCAAATGAGCTTACCCAGACCTTATTCATATGTTAATAGACATATTAAATCAATCACCAAAGAAAACCAAGCTTGAAAACAAGTTTAAACACAAAATGTGCTTTAAGGAGCCTTAAAGCACATTTTTGAAAAATTGTCTTGTAAATGGGTTTTGAATGGCTAGATGTCCATCATTACTCTTTAATTAACATGTGTACTACTTAGTATCACATTAGGAATCCTAAATCAGTGGGAAACCAAAAATTTCACAGTTATGTGCCTTGTTTTATGAGTAGTGACTTTTATAAGCTAGTTTGTAACATATGTCATATTAAGTAATTAAATGAGTTAACAAAGACCAAAATACCCCTAAGTAATATATGGGGGCCGGTTTTTGTAAGGTGAGTCACCACCACCTGCAATCAAATAAGTGAAGGAAGACATAAAGTAAATAATATACTACTTTATTAAGCACTAATATCTACTAAAGGCAATGACAATCACTCATTCAATCATTCCTCTCTTGTTCCCACTTACCTCCACCGATTTCTTCATCTTCTTCCTTGCTCTCCATCGGTTTTGCTACAGCAAAACACAACTCTCCATCTTTGATTGCTTGTAACTTCTAGCTCCATGATCCAAATTCAATTTCAAGACCACCATTCTTCTAGTTGGAGCAAGATCTACACTTCTATCTTTTCAAATCTTCAAAAGCCTCATTTTGGTGCCATGGAGATTCTCCATTGAAGGAGTTTGAGCTCATGTTTTCATGCCTTGTTATACTCCTTTGCTTCAAGGTAAGGAAAGTCAAAGAAAAACTCCATTTCCTCCTGTTTTTGTGTTGTCCGAAAATTCACCAAGTGTTGGTGTCTTCTCTTGTTCTTCCATAGCTCCATTCCAGTCTTCAAAGGGCTAGGAGAATTCCTATCTTGCCACTTGTTCAAGTCCTCTTTCAGATCCCAAAGGTAATCATCAAGTTCTAGTGTATTAAAACACTTATGTTAACCTAGGGTTTGTAAATGAGTTTAAGCGTGAAGCTTGAATGCTCATTGGTTTATTTGTGTGTTGGCTAGAACATTGACAAGTAGCCAAGTCCTCTTGCCGATTTTCAACCAAGGAAGAACAAGAGTGTTCAAGTAAAAATCTTGAAAGAAAAGAGGTAAATGTGTTAGCCTAATGTGGTTTAAATGCCTTAGGGAAATTGAGCTTGAGATTGCTTAATAAGATACCTAAAGAGCCAATGGGAAATGAGTTAGTAAAATGCTCTCAAAGAGTTTATTAAAGGCATATGTGATGTTGGGTGTATTTGCAGGTCAAAGGCAATTATTATGTGGAAATTCAGTGTTTAAGGTTTATGTTATTTAAGGGCCTAAGTGCCAAGCAATTTAAGTTTATGCACTATGTTGTGATGTAGTGTAGCTTGAGGTTTAGTTGTGTGTAATGAAGGTGTATGTCTTTGGAGATTAATGGGTGAAAAACCATGTGTTTGTGTACAAGGATGTGTACTGAGTGATTAAGTTTTCTTGGGTTGTATTAAGGTGAAAAACTGTAGGTTTTGGTGAGAGGTGATACAAAGGAAGCTATGGCGAAATTTGGTTGATGAACAAGAAGTTTTAAGTGTTTAAAAGATGTTTTGGTGACCTAGGTAGAACTAGGAATGGTTAAGGTTAAAGTGGTGAAAAAGATGATGTTGTGATGGTAAGGAAACATCTTGGTGTAGTGGTCATTATAGGTGAAACACCACTTAGAAAACCAAAAGAGAAATGTTACAAGTGTTAAGAGATTTGTAAGAAAAATGAGTAACAAGTTGGTAAATTGTAGTTGCTCGGGGATCTAGTCCATCAGACCGATACAATTGTGTAAATGTTAGCCTTGTTAGCCACGTGGGTGGTTAACGGCGTGTAACACCAATGAGTTAAGTAATGTGATGAGGTATATTTTCCGCTGCAGTTTGTTGTTAAGTATGTTGTTGTTAGTTGGGGTGTTATAAAAAGTGGTATCAGAGCGAAGTGTCGCTCTGATGACTGAATTACCGAGCTTAGGAAGTACCGAGTTAAGATTTCAGTACATGTGGGTTAAGGGACGAGTGATAGCGTGAGAGATACGCTAGTTAGGAGGACCAGTGAATATTGGAAACCTACCATATACATCCCACCCTCCACAATCCCTGGTTATAACTTGGGAAAGAACGCCAGAGAGATGGAAGTCCTCTCTTACTCGGGAATACCCGAACTGGCTGTATTTAAATGTCCTTATAATTACGGAGAGCCTGTCATACGGTAGATTCCGAAAGGTGTGAATCCCGAAGACGGTTCCCACTTTAACAATGACTACCGCATGAGGTAGCGAAAAGTGAAGAACCTTGTGTATAAGAGAATAGAATTTCCAGCAACCTGGATCGACATGTCGAGCAGTCGAGAACAACCAGCTTGCAAGGCAGCAAGCGTGCAACAGGCAAGAAGTGAGAAAATGAAACCCGAGACAAGTGTCTACGGGACTACAATGTTAACTAGTACACCAACGGTATACCGACCGAATAAGGAACTACAACGTAGTACGAAGAGGATACAATACTAAGTAAAAGGGGTTTCCCAGAATGGGAAACACCCAAGTTAATGGTCATCATGTGGAGACAGCGAGAAAAACCCAGAAGATTTATTGTTAAGGCTGTAAGATAAAGTATGGGCCAACAAGGCCACTAATGACAGTGCGGGTGAAAGCAATACCCAACCGATGTGTGTCGAACTGACAGCCAGTCAGTATGGCGCACTTGCTATGGCAAGTGCTGCTATAACAAGGATGTACGGGAAAATTTTTACAACTACAGGTACTTAGTAAAGTACCGTGGAGTTGAGTGAGATCAACATAGTTGTGGAAGGGCCTAGCAGCCTGACCTCTGTAATTGGAAGTACACCAGTCAGCAAGAAACTAGACTTGGTAAAAGCAAGGAAATGTTGTGGAACCACGAGAATTATTCTTTTAGACTTAAATTCATTTTCAAAACCTTTTACAAACCAAATTTTTTTCAAACCCATTTAATTTCCAACTTTCTTAAAAACCAGACCAGGAGACCTACACCGGCCTCGGTACCACATGGTAGGTAAGTTATACCCAGTGACTTTTAAATAACCGGACGGAAACCGGTAAACCTAAGGGTAACAACCCGAGTGACGGGATGCATATTATCACAGGATAATACAAGGGAGTTGACAACAGAATACTTCACCTAGGCGCGTGACGGACACTACAAGTGTACCAACTGAATTGTGGGACGACCGCACTCCGATAGGAGCTTGTGGGCCTGGCAGACCTTCTTATAGGCTAACCGGGTAAGTAGCAATGTATCAGTAGGATACCCCACATATGTATACGAGTGGAGTCTGGAACACGGGAAGTAGTCGACTCCATACTACGGACCGAAGTAAAGAAATCAGACAAAGCAAGAAATTACCAAGAATGGTGGAAGTAAAGGAACCAGTAAGGTCAATAAGACTACAAGAATCAGTGAATTCATTTTAAGGAAACGTTTAAAGGTGAACAAGTGCGAAGTGCACTAGTTGGTAAATAAGGACATGGAATATGTCTTAAGAATCCTGAGGGATGAAGGTAATAGCTGGAGAGTACACGGCCTAAATATGGTGAGACAGATGCCTACTATGGATACTTTAATGTGCAATGATCGGGATGAGACTCCCGAGAGGATCACTAGAGATATCAATCCCACTAAAGAGAATATTTAACCCAGTCAAGAACACAAGGAAATGCAGTTAATTAAATGTACTCATAAGTGAAAGCCAGATGCACTGGCATAACCCGGTAACACCCAGGAGCTGTCCTTAAAAAGGGTGTTTGGATCAACAGTGGTTGAACGAAATAACGTGACAGACACGCAAGGGTTGAAACTAACACCCAGTTTAATCATAAGGCGTCAAGAGGAAGTCTGACATCCTTGAAGGGACATCCCATGAAAGGCATAACGACCTTGTCATGGAGCCCAATACAACCTGTAAACCGTGTAATATTGTACGGAGAAGTGAATGAATGTGAACAGCCTATAATGAGCGGAGCTCGAGGCAATAGGGCTTATAAGCCACAAGTAAAATGTCATAAGTGAATTTTGTCGACTACGAAAGTTTATGTTATATGAGTGAATAAAGCGGATAACGAACCACTGCTTTAAGAGTGGGGACACCTCTTAGAATTGAGAAACCGCCGGAGCGGTAGTAGCATGGATTATGTTCAGGGAATATGTTAAGGGTTGACCATGTTGTTACTACCCAAAAGTGATTTGAGTAGTCGCAGTACAAAATGGAGTGTTTGTACCAGTTGTGGAGACCGAAGAATAATAAGCCTAATAGCAACCACCGTAGGTGTATGATGCTAAATATGTAATGAACGATGCTCAAGGAGCATAAAGACTCGAAGAAAAGAGTATTCAGTAATCAGCCAAATAGACGGCGAAACACAGGGTAGTGGCGGAAGCTAATATAATAGCTGATGCAGTGTGAATTGATGTTATACAATGAGTAACCGCACGGTGCGCAGTAAGCGACCGTTGCATAGGTAACAAGCACAGTTATGAGTTGGACAAAATGAACATGTAAGATAAGTGATGACATACAAACTGGGCAACAAGCCAGTACTTGACACTATGTGATAAGGAATACAGTGTGAATCCCCTGCAATCGCATAAGAGATTTACTGTCAAGAGTTTACGCCTCTGCACTCTGTATGACTGAGCGTTTTGGTATTGCTCTTGTACCGTAATGATCGAGTGGGATAGCTAGAAATTCGGGAGATGCCAATTGTGGTAGAAGTATAAAGAGTATTAAAACGCGATAGGGACCGAGGCATAGGAAATGCAAGGTCGTATCAATGGAAGGAGACTTGATTCACAATAAGTGACTATAGTTACACAGTATGTTAAATATTGGTATGGAATATACCACAGTTGTTGGAAATGACTGAGAGAATACTACATATTAGGTAGTAGCTCAAATTCAACCGACAGTCAGTCGGAAGAAATCAAGTAAATCATGGTGGAATACAGTAAGTTATCATGGAAATGGATAGAAAGTTGAAACTCACCGAGTTCGCTCATGGTAAGAAATACCATGTGTCGGTTGAGAAACCGTTATTACCTAGATAAGGGTGATAATCGGGAATGTACAATACAGTAGGAATAATGTATGAACAACTAGGTTCTAGATTATCAAGAATCGCATAGCAGAAACTAGTGAGCCAGCGATTCAAGTGTTGGATGTACGTTGTGAATATGAGTGAATGGCTAATTAGTAACGCCTAGAAGTTTCACAGGCCAGAATCGAAACTGGTTATAAATTAAATAAACTCTAAAGAGAACTCTTGGTTAGGGACTAAACCGCCAATATGGCTAAGATCCTCAAACCAGAACACATTGTATAATAAACCGCGTGGAGATTAAACACTTCACGACGGTAGAACGTTATAATATAGTGATTAAGTGATTGATTACGTGGGCGTAATCCCTTTTAAGGGGGGTAGAACGCAAAACCACTTAGTGTCTATTACCGTACAAGTGCACGTGAACTATGGTGTGCGTAGCACAAAATAATTTGTTTTGATGAGTGGTGTGTGTGTTACATAAACATACGCATACATTCATGGTTTGATTATGGTAATTACGCACAGAAGATGCGAATACCATTGTGATGAATGTGTTTATTTTGGTAACAGTTGTGTGTGAGGGTACAAGTGTGGGAGTAAAGAAACTCCCGGGGAACTAAGACCCCGACAGTATATGTTCATATGATACTAAATGTAAAACTGTGTGTTGTATTTTGATAAAATATGTGTATATGTACAATATAGTGACCTATGAAAGGGTATGAAACCGACATAGAACCTAGTGAGAATAAGATTCCCTAGGTAACTGGATTAAAGTGTATGGAGATGACTGATGGACGGAGTTCTATCCTTTGGAGATGTAATGACTATGACTAGAAAAACTAAAAG
The DNA here is from genome assembly GCA_023374045.1 of Limonium bicolor. Taxonomy (NCBI): domain Eukaryota; kingdom Viridiplantae; phylum Streptophyta; class Magnoliopsida; order Caryophyllales; family Plumbaginaceae; genus Limonium; species Limonium bicolor. Next base: position 35,160,786 of record CM041778.1, read on the forward strand.
ATGGAAAATGGCAAATGAGTGTATTAGTTGATGTTTGAAAATGAAGTGGGAGGTGGAACTTGATTTGCATACGATCAAGGGAAGCCGAACATAAATTGGGGTGGAAGGATAGTTCAACATTGATGCTGATCACATCAGGGTTCGATGATTCTTGAAGCTCCCTACAAGTGGTCACAAATAACCACGCTGGAAAAAGGGAATAAAGAGCATAAGTTGGACTTGGAGTTGAATGTGTTTTCAAAAGGGTTTTGAACCGGCATTTATAAAACGTCGATAGATACCTTACATAAATAAGTTCTCTTGCTTAACCTCACAAAGGAAATTTTAAATCTAAGTGATTGTTTTGACCTCCCAAAGGAACGGGGACAATATGTGTCCATCGCGACCGAGTTATGCGAGAGCACAGTGTATGTAAAAGAAACTTTTAGTTGCTATACATGCTAAGACATGTTGTGTGGAATGTGTAAGAAAAATTGTCATTTGGACCTTGAGTCCTAACGTGGTTAAGTCCGAAGTGTTATGTTACCAAGACCTATGAGTCTACATGTTGTTGTGCTACATAGACCAATGTGTCTAAAGGATGTTATGTTATCAAGACCTACGGGTCTAAATGTTGTTATGTTGCCCAGACATGAGAGTCTAAGGGTTGTTATGTATGTGCAAATGTTGCTAAGGTACCCGGACCATTAAGTCCGAGGTTACTACGTAAGTATGTTTTATGGTTATGCATGGATGTGGAATTGTTACTCTGACGTTAAGTCCGGGACTGTTGATGTAAAGTATGTTTGGGTTATGGAAGTGTTTTATTATACAAGTAATTCCCGTATTTAATCCAATGATTGGGGAAGTGTGAACTTCGGGGACGAAGTCTTTTAAGGGGGGTAGATTGAAATACCCCAAACCTTGATATGTTGTGTAAATGTTAAGATATGGTATAATAAGGCTAAAAAGTGCCTTAGAAATATTAGTGAACAATTTTAACAATGTAAAACACAATTAATTACCTTAAAGTCGATAAGGGCAAAAATGTGCTCTAAGCTTGGGGTAATCTTGGTCAAGACCTAATGAGCTTACCCAGACCTTATTCATATGTTAATAGACATATTAAATCAATTACCAAAGAAAACCAAGCTTGAAAACAAGTTTAAACACAAAATGTGCTTTAAGGAGCCTTAAAGCACATTTTTGAAAAATTGTCTTGTAAATGGGTTTTGAATGGCTAGATGTCCATCATTACTCTTTAATTAACATGTGTACTACTTAGTATCACATTAGGAATCCTAAATCAGTGGGAAACCAAAAATTTCACAGTTATGTGCCTTGTTTTTATGAGTAGTGACTTTTATAAGCTAGTTTGTAACATATGTCATATTAAGTAATTAAATGAGTTAACAAAGACCAAAATACCCCTAAGTAATATATGGGGGCCGGTTTTTGTAAGGTGAGTCACCACACCTGCAATCAAATAAGTGAAGGAAGACATAAAGTAAATAATATACTACTTTATTAAGCACTAATATCTACTAAAGGCAATGACAATCACTCATTCAATCATTCCTCTCTTGTTCCCACTTACCTCCACCGATTTCTTCATCTTCTTCCTTGCTCTCCATCGGTTTTGCTACATCAAAACACAATTCTCCATCTTTGATTGCTTGTAACTTCTAGCTCCATGATCCAAATTCAATTTCAAGAGCACCATTCTTCTAGTTGGAGCAAGATCTACACTTCTATCTTTTCAAATCTTCAAAAGCCTCATTTCGATGCCATGGAGATTCTCCATTGAAGGAGTTTGAGCTCATGTTTTCATGCCTTGTTATACTCCTTTGCTTTAAGGTAAGGAAAGTCAAAGAAAAACTCCATTTCCTCCTGTTTTTGTGTTGTCCAAAAATTCACCAAGTGTTGGTGTATTCTCTTGTTCTTCCATAGCTCCATTCCAGTCTTCAAAGGGCTAGGAGAATTCCTATCTTGCCACTTGTTCAAGTCCTCTTTCAGATCCCAAAGGTAATCATCAAGTTCTAGTGTATTAAAACACTTATGTTAACCTAGGGTTTGTAAATAAGTTTAAGCATGAAGCTTGAATGCTCATTGGTTTATTTGTGTGTTGGCTAGAACATTGACAAGTAGCCAAGTCCTCTTGCCGATTTTCAACCAAGGAAGAACAAGAGTGTTCAAGTAAAAATCTGGAAAGAAAAGAGGTAAATGTGTTAGCCTAATGTGGTTTAAATGCCTTAGGGAAATTGAGCTTGAGATTGCTTAATAAGATACCTAAAGAGCCAATGGGAAATGAGTTAGTAAAATGCTCTCAAAGAGTTTATTAAAGGCATATGTGATGTTGGGTGTATTTGCAGGTCAAAGGCAATTATTATGTGGAAATTCAGTGTTTAAGGTTTATGTTATTTAAGGGCCTAAGTGCCAAGCAATTTAAGTTCATGCACTATGTTGTGATGTAGTGTAGCTTGAGGTTTAGTTGTGTGTAATGAAGGTGTATGTCTTTGGAGATTAATGGGTGAAAAACCATGTGTTTGTGTACAAGGATGTGTACTGAGTGGTTAAGTTTTCTTGGGTTGTATTAAGGTGAAAAACTGTAGGTTTTGGTGAGAGGTGATACAAAGGAAGCTATGGCGAAATTTGGTTGATGAACAAGAAGTTTTAAGTGTTTAAAAGATGTTTTGGTGACCTAGGTAGAACTAGGAATGGTTAAGGTTAAAGTGGTGAAAAAGATGATGTTGTGATGGTAAGGAAACATCTTGGTGTAGTGGTCATTATAGGTGAAACACCACTTAGAAAACCAAAAGAGAAATGTTACAAGTGTTAAGAGATTTGTAAGAAAAATGAGTAACAAGTTGGTAAATTGTAGTTGCTCGGGGATCTAGTCCATCAGACCGATACAATTGTGTAAATGTTAGCCTTGTTAGCCACGTGGGTGGTTAACGGCGTGTAACCCCAGTGAGTTAAGTAATGTGATGAGGTATATTTTCTGCTGCAGTTTGTTGTTAAGTATGTTGTTGTTAGTTGGGGTGTTACATACAAGCTCATGTCTATTTGGTCGTCCTCCTCCATTTCTTCCTCGCTGACGACTGAATTGCACTTCCGATCTTTACTTTCTTCGCCATTACTGCCTCTGGAGTCCTTATTCCTCAACTGTTCTATAGCTTCAGTCATTTCATCCCACTTCTTTTGATACTCCTCGTCTCTTTGCATTAATTCCTGCTGTAGAGTCTCGTTTCCTTCTACAATCTTCTCGTCAATTGATCTGACTAATCCCTTCAGCATGTCCTCGAGATCTTTCTTGGAGATGGCTTCTGGCATCTCCGAACTCACTTCTTCTTCAACGCGATCGTTATTCTTCGTGGTGCTCTTCGGTGTCTTCTTGGATCTCGAAGCCATTTCTTGTATTCGGATCCTGCAAAAGATATCATTAGTATTTCAGGATTTCCATTACGAATTGTTACGGATCACTTCCCTTTTTCTGTGTGGTCTCGTGGTTGCTTCCTGCTGTTCATTTCCCACAGACGGCGCCAAATGAAACAGAGAATTCTATCCTAATTTACTCGGATTCAACTTACAACCTTACGTGTTACCTGGTTTCAACTACAAATCTTGTGAAAGGAAGTAGAGAGAGAGCTTTCTGTCGTGATTGAGCTTAAGTTCGGTAATCCAACAGAATGTGTCTTATTTCATGAGGGTACACCTCTATTTATAGAGTTTTTGGGCTTGATCTTAGGTTGCCAGCCTGTATCTTACGTGTGTAAGTACAATTTTACCCTTCTTAGCAGCTATGGCCAGTCACAGGCGACTGGCCACATTACATATTATCTTGCCTAAGTCTTATTTTCATCCGGCTATAGAAGGCCGGATGCTCTATGTATCCCTATTTTCATCCGGCTATGGAGGACCGGATGCCGCGTGTGTCTTGCTCGGCTTGGTATCATTTCTCCCCTTCTCAGTGTGTTTCCAAGGGTTTAGAATTTTAATTATGTTGAATTTTGTGTTCCTTGGGTGTTGGCATGGAGTCAGGCAACTCCATTGCCATTTGACCGATTTTGATCAAGAAAGAGAGAATGAGGAGATTGGAAAAGAAAAGGAGAATTTGTGAGCTTAAGGTAAGAAACTCACCTTAATGCTTATTTTGATTATTTTAGAACTTGGGATGGGTAATTAAAGGAATGAAACCAAAAACTTGTGTTAGTTATGTGTTTGGATGATATGAGAGAGAATTGTGAAATTGTGTTGATTTAAGGGCCTAAGTGCCATTGCATTTGAATTTGGAGCTATATTGTTGATTGGTAAATTTTGAGTTGATATTGTGTGCTGGTAGGACCCTATAAGGGTGTGGCTAGATTAGGAATGAAATCGGTGAGAAATGATGGATTGGGATATGTTGGGTTTATGGGGAGGTTGTGGCGAAAGTTTGGTAGAAAATGAGTGTTTTGATGATGGCTTGGTGAATGGGAGAACCTAGGTGTTTGTAGTGTTGAGTAGAGTGGTTTAATAGCCTTGAAATGGTATTTGGAAGACTAGGGAGAGGAGTGTAAAAATCTGTAGAAAAATGACTTATAAGGTATGCAAAAACTCTAGAAAATGGTTAGTGTTTATAACTTGTGAAACAAGGAGTGAACTTGGGTTTTAGAAGTGCAAACGTCTAGGAATGAATTGGTTATGGTCAATAATGATTTAGTAAGATGGTAGGAGGTGTTAAACTACCAAAAGGAATTTAGAAATGCACAAGTGTGCAAAACAAAAATGTGAGAATGAAAGTTTGGTTGAATTTGAGCAAGAATTGGAGTAAGGATTTGACTAATGATTTGGTGAGGTTTAGAGCATGTTTTAAGGTGTTTAAATATGTAGGAAACTTGTGGAAAGATTAGGGAAAGATTTAGGGTGGATTAAGGATTGATTTGGGGCTGAAACCTTACCTTAGTAATAGTTTTTAAAAGGGTCCGGGACCTAGGATATGAACCAAGTCCCGGATTGACCCTAAAAATAGGCCGAGAGTGAATGCAGGAATTGGTTCAGGACTTAAGTCCAGGATCAAGTCCCATACCAGGTGTAAAATTGAGCCGAGAGTCACTTTCTGTATTGGTCCGGGACCTTGGGTTCGGACCAGGTCCCGGACCACCCCCAAAAATGCCCAGAAAGTGTTTTTAAGCGTTCTAAACATGGGGGATTGATTGGTATTGGTTTTATGAGTTGTTTAGGAGTTGTTTGGTGACCTTTAAAGGTTCTAAGAAGTGTAAACAAGTTTGAGAAGTGATTGAGTAAGTTAAGGAACTAAGTACACTAAGTTAAACCAAGATAACGGGATAACGGGGTATGTACGGGAGTAGCAACTATGTACCAACCATAACACCTTAATATTAATAGAAGTAATTGACATGTAATCAGTGGTTCAAGAGTAAGACACGAGGAACAAGTATGAACCGAGGAACGTGAGAACACCCGTTAAAGTTAACCCCGGTGAAAGGTATGATTTCCTCATGCTCTATATCCTTACTTGGTTACCCGATTTGTGTGCTTGTTTGATTGTGTGATCACCTAACAAGATAAATGCACGAATCGGATTGTTTGTACCCCCTTAGGCTTGTAATGTATTGTTGTGGTTAAATGGTATTTTGAGATTAAAGTTTGTATAATTCATGAAATGGGTGTTTGTAAATGAATTGCTTGATTGTGATTGTGTATGGTAGTGCAACTCATAGTTGAGTCTTGTTTGAGTAGAGACTCATAGAAAGAGTCAAGTTGCAAACTAATAAAAATGTGGAACCGCACTACAACTACCGAACCAATACACGATAACATAAACCAATGAACCCACTAGAACGTGAGAAAGTATACGGGAGTAGTAAACTCCCGATAACGATTAGAGAACCAAACCGATTTAATCCACACAATAAATATTAGTGGAAGTATATGAGTAACCTCTATCTAGAGGATTGACAATTGTTCAAATTATGAACCTTGAGTAAAGTAAAGCATGGTAAGAGATCACCAAACCCCTTAGAAATATAGTCGAACCCCAATGAGAGGAACCGACTAAAATGAACAATGTCACGAACATGAGAGTATTTGATAAGTTGGATAACACCTTAAAACTTAGAATACTAGACATTGAGGAATTCCCTAAGCCAATAGTTGTTATCGAGAGAGATACCTCTAGGCTAATCCATGAGATTGTGAATTGACTCCGAGAGAGGAGTTTTGAGGAATTTGAGTAGTCCGGTAGAGAACTGGACATTTGTGAACTTGAGGAGCTAAATGCATAGCTCCTTGTATTTGTAAGCCCGGTGGTGGGTCTTGTGTATGACCCTGCCCGGAGGTCGTGGCTAAGACTTAAAAGATGCCTTTGAGTATTGAGTATGGAATTGAGAATTGAGCATGTGAGTATTGAGTATTGAGTTGAGACTTGAGAGAATTGAGTTGTAATTGAGTGTTGAGTTGAGATTGAGAGTAAGAGGATTTGAGTAAGTGTAACCCAAGTGAGTGGGTGACAATGTAGAATGAATTGAGGCATAGTGAGGTATAACCCTCAAGCCTAAGTAAAGAACAAATCAAAAACCTCTTGATGTGTGTGTTAGTGTTTGTGTTCTTCGTTGAACCTTGATTGTGTTGACATACATATATAAAGTATTGTTGTCTTGCATGCTGTTTGAACTAAAATGAACCGCATGCTCTCGACCAAATAGTCGGCGTACCCTCGCTAGTACGCGGGGTATGCGGAAGTCATATGCAGCAATTTTGCTGAGCCCCTAGGGGCATCGTTTTTATTTTCCAGGTACAATGAAGCTGATCACCGTTCGAGAGTAGGACGGGGTTGCTATGTAAGCATGGGTAGTAATTAGTGAAGGTTGTAATTATTTGAAATGTTGAATTGTAAGCCGAATTGCTACCGGCAACTTGATGATTGTAGAAACTTGGTATAGTAATGAATGGAGGTTGTATTTGTATAATATGGGATTGAACTTGTATTTCGGTTGAGAATGATTAAGTAATGGAAGTAACGTTTGTATAGTGGACTCGGTATAATGACCCATCAGACCGATATTGTATATGATTTGTTGTGTTAAGTTGGCCTTGTTAGTCACGTGGGTGACTAACAGCATTGTAATACCCGCCGTTGGTAGTTTGATTCCGCTGCTTGATGACGGTAAATGAGACGGGTTAGGAGTTAATGGTTGGATTAGCGGCAGGGGTGTTACACCTACTCTCAAGATGAGTCTTCATCGGTCGCTTACCTGCAAAATGTAAACAATCGCCCCCGAGGGGGTCAGCACCTTTGCTGGTACGATTCTCTTATAGCCCCCAAGCTAAAGGGGCTACGACGACTAATTTTCGATAGCATGAAGTTGATTAGATACACAACATAAATAAGAAGTGCAACAAACAACAAGCCGCATATGAACAAGCATAGTTCACACACAATGAACGACTTAAAAGCGTTCCCTTAATAAGTGAGTTTATCATTAAACTCCTCAAGTTATGTTTTCTCTTAATTTCAATCCATCCTTATCTTACCTCAATCTTAATCCTTATCTCAATCTCAGTATACAAACCGTTCTTTAATTAGAAATGATTGTATCTTATCTCAATGTTTATTTTTGTCGGGTCAAAAGTAACCCTAGCCAATGAGCAATTAACTCCATTGGTTGAATAAACAACTTTTCTTAAATTTAGGATTTAGCTGATCCTACCGCACCATCTTAATCTGCCTCCCACCTTGAACTGTAGCCCAAGATGGCTGAGTCGACATTCGACTCTAGGCAACAAGTCCGAAGACAAGTCCTCAAGCGGAAGTCGGATCTGATTCAGATACCGACCCCTTTTCCTTAACATGCATGACCGGAGTCAGTCCCGGATTCCTCACTCCCCCAAGTTCCAGTTAGTAGAAGGTTTTAAAGACGAAGTGTTAGTTAAACCTTTCTCGGGTATTAACCAACCAACATTATGGGAGTGAATTTACTTATCTCATTAAGTGTTACCAAGTATTGTTAGTAACTAATCTCAAAGCCGAGTGTGTTAGTGTAAGGCAAACGCACAAGAAAATGATAGTCCAATTGCATGCTTTATCTTGTCTTAGTCATAGCAAGTAAACAAGTAGCACACAAGCCGAGGGACACCTCGTTAGCAAGCAGGTTACAAGAAAACCATACCGTTCACCGTCGACAGTCGTTTGTCTAATCTCCCTCCGATTCCCAATTCTCAAGTCCTAAAACATTCATCCAATTTAGGTTATTAATTAACTTAACTCATCCCAACCTACTTAACTTACTTAGTCATTAATGATCCTCACCTTATACCCACTAAGTTCTAATAAACTTAACCTTAAACACTTAAATCCTTTTACTTAGCTTAACTTCTTGAGTTCTTATATTCTTATCTTTTTAATCGTCATTATCCTCTTAATGGTGGACTACTAATGCCACACTTTCATTTCTGGTTTTTTTATAAGTAAGGGCCGACCGACCCACCGACAAACCCAACCCCCTAGGTCGGTCCATTCCAGTAACATTCTGGTTCGAAAAATTCTCACTCGACCGACCCAGCCAGGGTCAGTCCTAAGGTCGGTCAATTCCAGAAACTTTCTAGTTCTCTAAATTTCGCCCGACCGACCCAGGACCCTCTGGGTCGGTTGATTCCAGAGACATTCCGGCTGGCTCATTACAGTCCGACCCACCCAGCCAGGGTTGGTCCCCTGGGTCAGTCGACTGCATAATCATGCAATTTCTATTTTGCTCCCAAGCTCTTCTACAAGTTCCCCAATATATCCTAACATATTCTAACACCATTTGGTAGCTTAATCCCACCTTAAAACATCCACCAATATCTCCTTAACCATTTACTCAATTCTTACAAGAAATTCCTAACACTTAGCACTAAACCACTTACACTTCCAACTTGTAAATTGTTTGCCTAAGACTTCTACTAACCAAAGTGTTTTCTCCACATCAACTTGACCACTCCTTAAGCCCCTTCACTCATCTTTCCTTTACTCAAATTTCCTAAACATTCCCAAGGCCATATACTATAGTTTTACACTTACACTTTCACAAGTCATTTTACCTTATTTCCTTCCAACTTTGCACAAGTTTCCTAACTTCTCTTATCATGGTTTTGGTGCCTAAAATTCACCAATGTAACCCCTAGTTCCTCCTAGACATTCCTAGGTCATCCTAATACTCAAGAACTCCTTACTTAATTCAATTTCCATCAATATAACCCTTAATGTTTACTAGCACATCCTTAGACATAAGATCCCCTTAGAACACCTTAAACATTAAGTTTTTCGATCAAATTTTGACATGGCTTCCCTAGTATATCCCTACGCCCAAACATTTAGTTTTTCACCCCTAAGCACCCAAGAACACTCAAATCCTTAATATACAATCTTAGCACACAAATTTCACCCAAACTACACTACATCACAATATAGTGCATAAACTTAAATTGCTTGGCACTTAGGCCCTTAAATGACTTGGCTCTTAGGCCCTTTAATAACATAATACTTAGCCACTAAATTTCCCACATAATAATAGCCTTTGACCTGAAAATACATACAACAATGCTCCCATTGCAATAATAGTGTTCTTGTAATTCACCTTGTGATTGTTTAACTATCTATTTTCCCATTTGCTCCTTAGTCACAAGTTCTCAATATAATCATGTTCTTCCTCCTAGGTTTTATAACCCATTCCCAATGTAAACTCTAAGCTACACATACCCTTTATCTAAGTCCCATTCCTTAAAACAATAAAACACCTTAAGGTAAGCAATTTACCTTGTTTTTCCAAGCTTTTCCTCACACTTTCCTCCTTGGTCTCCTTGTTTTATTTTCGGCCACCCACTTAAATTCCATTTTTCATGTTCTAACCAATACACAATGACTCTAATGAGTGCTAAATAATACACCAACCTTAAGGAATCATTCCTAGGTTAAAAATGTGTTTTAAGACATTAAAATGAATGTTTACCTTTGAAGTCTTAAGATAGGCTTGGATATGAATCAAGAAGGACCTCCTCTAGTCCTTGGAGAATAGAAACAAGATAGATCAAGGGATAAAACAAGATCCCATGAGAAGATGATTTTCGGACATGAAGGAAAATGGGAGGAAAGATGATTTTTCTTTCATTTTCCTTACCTTGAAAGAATGGAGAAGTAAAAGGATTCTTCAAGCTGATTTTTCCTCCTCTAATGGTGGTTTCCCTTGGCACCAAAATGAAGCTTTTGGAGATTTGGAAGGATAGAAAGCAAGAGCTTGATCTAACTAAGAGTAATATGTGTTTAGTTTTGGATTTGGAGCTAAAATGGAGATTTGGTGAGAAAATGAAGATGGAGTATGGATGGGGGTTGTTCTTACGTGAATGAAGAAGGGAGGAAGAAGATGAAACCGGTGGGAAGAAGAGAATGAAGAAAGAAGAGGAGAGAGGTAAGTTAAAAGAGATATTTTGTCTTTGAAAGCAAATAGTACATTTTTCCAATTCCATCTTCTTATCCTAACTTGCTGGCTACTTATGGTGACTCACCATCCTTAAAAACCGGCCCCCTTACTTAGTCAAGATATTTATGGTCTTTTTTGACCAATTAATTAAGCTAAGTTGACTTAAGCTTAAATTGAGCACTATTTGGTTACTATTCATAATTAGTGCACATATTTGTGAAATTTGTGATTTCCCATTGATTTAGACTTCCTAATGTGATACTAAGTAGTACACAAGTTTATTAAGGGGTAATCATGGGCATTTAGCCACTCAAAACCTCTTTCTAAGACAATTTTTCAAAAATGTGCTTTAAGAGTCCTTAAAACACAATTTGTGTTTTAACTTATTTTTGAGCTTGGTTTTCTTTGGTAATTGGTTTAACATGTCCATTAGCATGTTACTAAGGTCTAAGAATGATATTTGGGTGTTACCCAAAGTTACTTCAAGCTTAGAGCATGTTTTTGCTTAAATTGCTCTTATAGTGTTTCCTTGTGTTTTCTTTGGTTTAAATTGTTTCCTAATGTTTCTAAGGCTTAATTTAGCCTTATTATATCTTAGTTTAACATCTAAACACCATATCTAGGTTTAGGGTATTTCAATCAAATAGGACATAAATAAGCATTTGATAAACTAATGATCAGACTTTAGTAAACAAAAATCATAAACAAACAAATGAGAAGACCTTCAAATCCGAGTGGAGCTAGATGAATAAACCACCTGGGTTGAACTTGTCGAGAGCACCGGCGTCAAACTCAATGAGAATGAGAGCTAACTCCCGAAGAAGGAGATTCAAAATGGGGAGGTGGTCATTGGAGCTCGCCAGCTGGGTTTTGAGCGGTGGAATGGATATGCTTCACAATCACCGACGACTCGGATAGAAAGAGAGGGGTAGAGCAGGTGTGTTCTTGGTTTTTCGATGAAGAGAACGAAGATGGGTGGTGCCCTTGGGTTTCCAATCGTGTCGAAGAGTCCACATCAATTTGATATCATTCATGAAATGGCAAGCCCAAAGCACATCAATGCGGTCCATCTGCATAATCCAAGCAAATACAGGCCCAAATCAGGCATCTGCTGCCCGTGGCCCATCAATTTCATGTACCCATCAAGATAATGAAGAAAGCCCAGTGCAGGTATGTTCCTTATCGCCATGTAGGTTGCAATAACATCGTGAATGTAGAGAATGAAGGAGGTGGACAGGACTGAAAGAAGAGAATCATGGAGATGGTGGTGGTTGAGGTTATTTATGTTTTGATTTTTTTATAGAAGATGATGGACGGGGAAGACGATGAGAGCCGAAGATGGCGGGTGTTGTTGAGAAGATTTCTCTGGTTAAGGTTCTCAGTTTTCTTTATGAAGAAGAACAAAGATCACTGGGAGCTAGATGGAGCAAAAGGTATTGATAGAGGGAGGAAGAATGTCGGGGCGGCTGCTGTTCCCCTAGGGATTAGGGTTCGCTTGTTGTTCTTTTATAAGTAGAGGTTAGGGTTTTATTTTACTTTCTGGGCCCAGTCAATGGGTCAAACATGGGTTAGGGCAGTAGAAAAATAAAAACTACATTTACTCCTCTCAGGATTTGAACATTGGTGCTGTATACCCCCTTATCCTAACCAACTACAATATAGCAGAACTTGGTAGATAAGACTGTGAAATATTATAAAAGCTTTAATACGAGTTGGATTGAAAAATTACAATAGAAAAAAATCTAAAAGTTTTATTAGGATTCAAACTCGGGATCATTTGTTCCCACATGTACGTGCTAACCAGCTATGCTAATAAAAAAACTGAATGTATGAACACTTGAAATAAAGCTAAAGTTCTACTTCGAACAGGATGAAATCTCTAAAAATGCTATCTCATTTGAATGGAAATATGTAATCAGACTAAGGGTTTTATCTAATGAAATCAATTATTTTCTTTTTGAGGGAATCATGAAATGGTATAATGTAAGTAGTAATAATCATAAAACCAAAACACAATAAAGTATAAAATAAAATAGACGAAATAACAAACTAATAAGTTCATGAAATAATGAAACAATACTAATATGATGAACGTGAAAATTAATAAATGCAATAAAATGGAAATGGAGATAGGATAAACAAAGTAATGCATAAAGTACATAAAATAAAGAAATTGTACTAAAATAATGGAGGTAAAAATACAAGTGAATGTAACAAAAATAAAGAATGAATTAGGTATATACGAGTAGTGGCAAATAAGATAAGTAAATGGGTAACAAAATAGCATGAACAAAAATAAAAATGAGTAGGAAAAAAAGTGAATAAAATAGAACCGACTAACAGGAAATCAATCAAAAATAAAATGGTAAACTAAGTAAATAACGAAAAGGGATGGGCTTGAAAACGGATGCTTTGAAAATTGATTTAGAAAATTTGTCATAAAAAATGATGGTTTCTTTTTGGCACGCACGTTAACACGTTTTGAAAAGAAAGGCTACGACTCCTCTTATTGTATTTATTATTTTGGAATTTGCTTTATGGAATGAGAATTTTTGGTGTCTACAAACACAAGTATTTCAGCACAGCTCGCAGCCCCAACAATCGTTGCCTATCCGGTATAAGTGTCGGCGGAGAGTTTATTACCAGCCGCCCACGTCAGTCGACCTGGTAGTCTGAAATATTCAAAAAAAAATATATAAAGAACAAAATTTGTTAAGATCCACTTTCCTTAAACATATATACCAGATAGACAGCGATTGTTGAGATTCACTTTTCATAAACATATATATTTGAGATTCACTTTTCTTAAACATATATAAGATGCACTTTTCTGAAACATGTAATTCACTTTTCTTAAACGAAAGAATCATATTGTGCTCTCATAAGATTCACTTTTCTTAAACAAAAGATTCACTTTTCAAAAAAATAATTTCCATATTTGATGTGAAAGGTTCAGTTTTCTTAAACGTAAAATTCACTTTTCTTAAACATCTTATTCACTTTTTTTAAGTGAAAGGCACAATGTATCCAACTCAATAATATTCATGCACCTTTTATAATAAAATTTTAAGTTTTTGTTAAAACATAGTCATGTTATATCTTTTTCTGAAGAGTTTCAATTATGTTGAACAAAAATATATATTATTTGAACTTATATTTAACAAACTATAACATTTTAAAGTTATGTGCTTTGCATTCTAGTAGAAATTTTTTGAAATGACCAGAAGCATACTGTCGGAAGTATTCTTTTCCTTATCAAAATAAAAATAAATAAAAAGAAAAAGAAAATGTGAGTGGCGCCACCTACCTATATGGCAACAACGCCAACTGGAAATCACGCTTCACTAATGTACATGTTTAAATTTAATGTCGCATACAAAATATACACAAACAATTGCATGGAGTATGATATTGTGCAGCCTTTATGCACATTTGGGCTACATTTAGTTTATATAGTCAAAGTTGTACATACAATCCATTTTGATGTAAGACTCAAGTAGAAGATACCACTTTTAGGTGACACTCAAAATTGTAATAATACTTACGTCTTCTAAAGTTATCTTCCACCTTTTCTTATGAGATTTATAAATCTCATTATGTTTCTCATGATATATTTTATAACATAGGGATATTGTGGATCTTGTCTTTTACTTTTCTCATAACCCTTGATGTGTTGACATAATAGAAGACAACATGTCCTTCTATTATTAGGTAGAAATCCTACGGGCGCTGCACCCACTCCAAGATAGTGGGAATCCGACTAACATTCCAATGAAGACATTGGGATTTACCTAAGAGTGAATATGGGAAATCACTTGTGTGTACACATGTGGCCAATGATATAAAAGGACTTTCTCTTAAATAATAAATCACCATTTAATAATGGTCTCCCCCATAATTACCCAAGAAATATATTTGGTAATTCATATAGTGAATATTCAATCTCCTTTTTATCCCATCTTTAGGTCGTATCATACTTCTTAAGATTTGCCCGTACTATATGTGTGTGCATATAAGATATAAGTTTCTTAAATCCTATTCCTCCAAATTTAATTTATAAATCCACCATTTACCACTAATGAAATACTCATAAGGTATTTCATTTGTATGTTAATTTAACTAATGTGGGTGACACCGATTATCATATGTGAGATGTACTTTACATCATCCTTTTACTAAACTCTCAACTTATTCACATTAGTACTCAAAAGGAGATATTTCTTTATATTCATTAATATAGTATTCAAACCATAAGTATTTCAATAGGTAATACCATTCATAGGTACAAAGAAAATAAATTCAAACTTAGAATTAGGGTTTTACTCATTAGAATTTAATCCAATTTCTTATATTCTTCCACATAAACTTGTTCATATAATATTAGTAGGTATTTTCTATTCATTTAACAGCCTTAGACTGTGTACCTTAGTTAGGATTTCCATTATAACCACTAATGGCCACACTAGGGTTAAGTAAAACCCTACTTTTGTTCACAATTTTTCTTAAGGCATTGCCATTAGTTATTCTTCATTTTAACTTATACAATCAGAAGTGTATTATTAGTAGGGTTAGCATAGTATACCAGATTAATAACCTTTAACCCTTAGAACCATAAATTATCTTCTTAAGCCACTTAAAACTCTTTTCTTCAAGTCATACTTGTAATGGTCAGTTCCTTAGGCACACTCTTCCATTTTTTTTAATCAAACTCAAATGAAATGCTTATGTATAGTTTAAGCAATTTAACCTATCAAATTACTCCATTGAACAAGTATGCAATTTCGTATTCCTTAAATGACTTTAAAACCCCTAGTGTTAGGTGTTCTCTTTGGATTGTTAAAGATACCCATTTCATCCATAAATTTAACCATATAATCCTTAAACGTACTTAATTCCAATAAGATATCTCATTATATTCAATCTAGACCATGTATTACTCAAGCCAACTTACAAACTGCTAAAACACCTTTTAAACCCTAGTTTAAGGTTTCTTTTCAACTTA
This sequence comes from Limonium bicolor, assembly GCA_023374045.1. Classification (NCBI taxonomy): domain Eukaryota; kingdom Viridiplantae; phylum Streptophyta; class Magnoliopsida; order Caryophyllales; family Plumbaginaceae; genus Limonium; species Limonium bicolor. Next base: position 35,176,224 of record CM041778.1, read on the forward strand.
GTTATTAAACACTTTTCTATCAAATATTTTACCAGATTTGTCCTTTCTCTTTTGACCTTAAACCATTAGTTAATCCCATGGATTTGAAGCCTTTGACACCTATATGATACACCAATTTCAAACTGCTTAGAACATTACAGGACCTTAACTTAAGGGTTTCTTTTTTTGAATTCTTTCAAGACACCTGTTGAGAAGAAATATGTTACTATCTTTACCTAGGTAGTGTACCTATCGTTTTGCGGAATAGTGAATTGAGTGGGGTTGTCGATCTCAAGGACCTCGTTCAATTAACTGATAATTTATTTACTAACTGAGAAACTAAACTAAGAAAACAGGAAACCTCACTTTTTCAGGTTTTACTTAATTTAATAAAAAGAAAGACTCAACAAACTAACATAAAATAATAAAACAGTAAAAAAATAAAAAAACTAACAAATAAATAAAGAATAAAACTCTAAAAAGAAGCACCCTGGATTGTTCTGCAAACCTTCACTTTCTAATTATTAATAAACTCTTCCCTAATTCTGTAATAAACTCAGGAATCTTAATTAACCCGTTGATCGGTCCTTGTACAATGAATCCTAACTGTAACACCCCCGGATAACCCAACGAGATCACGAAAAGACGAAACAGCGGATTCACAACTTCTACTTGGGTGTCACAGACGCCAACCACCCACATGGTTGACACAACAACAACATCAATACTAACCTGCGGTCCGAATGACTGGAATTAACCACAATCAAATCCAAGTACAACAGAAATTACAGACCAAGTACTGAGAATCTACAACATAAGTGATAAGTGTCTAAATGAGCATGATTTATAGGTGTATTTCATATATTATATTAGCACTTTTCTTGCTCATTTCTCCACTTCGGTTAGTTTTCCTCTAGTTTATGTTTTATTATTTATCTCACAAAATTATTGGTTTAACATGAGGAAAACCAAGCTGGAAGTAAAGTAGACGAATAGACGACACATAGATACAAACGGCTCAGAAAACGGGGTCCAAACGAAGAATCTAGAGCCGGTAGAAGAGAGTCACGTATGGAGCACACAACAGAGGTGTGTCCGCCCCTGCAACCGCCTAATAAGCAGCGGACGAGAGGAATCAACCGCACAGGCAACCGCCTGTACCATGGGTGAACGTGGTGGAGCAACCGCCTGTCTAAACACCTATTTAATAGGCGGACAAGAGAACAAGACAACCGCTTCATTTATAGGCGGTCTGGCAGGCGGACAGCTAGGCAGAAGAGAGGAGGCTACCGCATGGCTTTGGGGCGGTTTCTAAGGCGGACAAGAAGAATGCAACTGCATGCAATGCAGGCGGACAACAGGCGGTCGTGACTAAAATCGACCCCGCACAGTTTTCTTCTTTCGCGCCGACTGTCTGCAACTTGCCTTCGCCGACTATATGCAACTCGTCCACTGCCATATCCATCTACTCCGTCCGCGCCTACCTTAATTCACTCACGCGTTGTCTCCACCTCTGTCTGCAATCAATGAGCTGCAATAATTCATCCACTAGCACGCGTGCTTCCTTCTCCTTCCTTCCTCTTCATTTTCCTTTCTCCTATATAAACACACGTTCCTTCTGTAGAAAATAAATCCACCACCCATACAATCCATCACCGTACCACTTCACCACACATCACACGTTCATCTCATTTCTCTCCTCCCGTCTTCTCCATTTTTATTTCACTTTCCACCATATCCATCTCTAGCCCTACGTATACAAAATAGCAGAGCGAGCCAGAGTGATTACAGATGATTTCTATTACTCTTGTTTCTGTTTATCTATTTAATATGTTAGGCTAGAATATTTATACTCTGGGAATGGTTATTATGTGTTTGTATTAATTATGCAATATTTTTACTGGTTTATTTAAATATAGTTTGTTACGTTTTAAAGGTTATCTCGCCTATTTAATAAATCTCATGAATTTATTAAATTGCATTACTAAGTCAGTTTTTAATTTCATCGGTTAAAGCAGATGGGTTAATTAAGCCGTAAAATTGGGGGAAACTTATTTTCATCGTTTAAGTTAGTACTCAGTTGCAAATGTAATTCCTCAAATACTCCTCTGCCGTTTACAGGCATTTTGCTTGAGTTTTCATCGGACCTTGCATTACAGGTAAACGAGTTCTTATGAGTTTTCATCGGACCTTAAGAAAATAACAGGAACCTTGCCAAATTATTAAACCAGTAGAGATAGCTTAATTATTCAGATTATAATAACCTGACCCAGAGTTCCATTTAATTTATCTGTTAACTTAGTTTATTTTATCTTTCCTTTTTATTTATAATAAAGTCAATTAATCCCCCCTTTTTGTGACACGCTTAGGTACTATTATATGTATATTAGTCCCACGGTTCGACATCCGGTCGCTTACATTTCACTATACTACCACGACCGGATTTGTTTGCAGCCCGACGTTTATTTTGAGTTTTAATTTCTTTTCTTTACTTTACACCAGTTTAACCACTCACTTTACAACGTCTGCAAAATGGCGCCGTTGCCGGGACTAGATTTATTCTAGTCCCTAAGCCCCGGATTATTCACTTGTTATATTAGAATATTTTGTCTATTTTATTTTGATTGTTGTTTATATTAATTATCTTTTATATTTTGTTTATATTATTATTATGTTTGTTTCTAATTATTTTATTTCTAATCTGTTCAGTAGTTTTGTTTTATATACAAAAAACACACAAAAAAAATGGAAATGGAACAGGTGTTTCGAGCAAGAGTTCTGCTATTCAGAGTATTTATACTGCTGTCCGTATGTGGGGGAGCTCATGATTATGAGGATTGTCTCATATTCCAAGAACAACTCTGGTTAGAAGATCAACCAGACTACCTGGAGAGACTCGCTCAACAAGAACAGCAACCAAAGAGCGAAATAATTCATGAGGTAGAACACCCCACTACGGATGTAAGTTATTCTCTTCCCTCTACAATCGCCTACCGCCAGTTTCCATCCTTCTCTGTTCTCTATCCAGAAGATGAGGATATTTATATCCTCGAAAATAAAGAGAAGGAATTGCCATCACCTCCCGCCAATAGATCCAAACAAAACGCCACTATCACCTTCAAAGAATTAACTTTCTCTGGAGATGATATCAATCAGCGTTCTTTCTACCAGCCTCACCTACAAAAGGATGATGTTTACATCCTCCAATTTGAGGAAGAAAAATCATCACCACCGGGTCTTCTGTTAGAACTACGTTCCCGGCAGTACCTCCTCAAACAGCAGATTTTGTGGAGTATTAATTTTCTTATTTTATATGCCGAGGTAACATTTTGTTTTGATCCAGGATAACGAAGCAGGCGTCTAGCCAAAGACGTTAAAGAAGGGCAGCTTCCCGGGAGGCAACCCGGATGAACTTTTATTTTCTTTTATGCTGTTTTAATTTTCAGGTTCTCTTTAAAATTTTATTTTTGCTAACTTTTTAACCCCGTTTGTAGTATAGTTGCTTCTGGTGTCTTATGCAGGTGCACCTTCATATTTACACTGCAACCAAGCTACGCTGCTTGAGGCTGAAGCTCAAGTGTGGGGGAACTACTTTAACGACAAGCAAAAATAAAATCAGGGAGTACCAGTTTCTTTAATTATGCTTTTATTTAAATAAAAACTGCAGAGTGCGTTTATGTGCTTAAATGTTTATTTGTGATCTTTGTGTTATCTCTATTTTATCTACTTACCGAAAAGGTCTTCTGAAACCTTCCCTTGTTTTTCTGGTGAACAATGAGGACATTGTTCAAATTAAGTGTGGGGGAGTGTGCCCTTTTCGGTGACATTTTGTGCTTAAATGTTTAATCTCTCTCCTTATCTTTCGTTTGTCCAATTCAATATTATGGACCCTTTATATGTGGGTTGTTCTCTTTAAAAATAAATACTATTATGGATTGTAGGATAAATTGTACAAAATTTTTAAAATTTTGATTACTTTTGAGGAGCATTTTATATGTGGTGTGACCAAATAATCTGCAAATGGTTGGATTTTATTGCTCAGGGGTTCTTTCTGTCTTCTCTCTTAGGGATTGCTAAGGGGTGCTTCTCTGTTAAAAAAAAAGAGAGAAAGAAAAAAATAAAATAATAAGGGACTTGCGAGACACCATTGGTACCAACAAAAGAGAGTTGAGTGTTCTTAAATACAAAGGCGTAATGCCTACATTTTCTCATCCCTTATGCAAAAGTGAAACAAATGCATGAATCTATTTTTCCTTTTGTTTTCTCCTCAATGCCCATTCTTGAGAGAAGTTGGCCATGGTAAAAGTTCTCAGAGTCACCTAAAAAGAAGCATTGAAGTACCTTAGATCATACCCCGAAACTCTATATTTTATTTTCACCCTGACAACACCTATGCCACCAGCAGTTAATTTTTCACACTCCTCAATAAAGTTAAAAAGATCATGTTTATCCTACCCTTCATAATAATATTTGTTAGTATTGAGCATTCCCTACTTACTTGGGTACGTGGTTTTGCTTGAGAACAAGCAAAAAGATAAGTGTGGGGGTGTGATAAGTGTCTAAATGAGCATGATTTATAGGTGTATTTCATATATTATATTAGCACTTTTCTTGCTCATTTCTCCACTTCAGTTAGTTTTCCTCTAGTTTATGTTTTATTATTTATCTCACAAAATTATTGGTTTAACATGAGGAAAACCAAGCTGGAAGTAAAGTAGACGAATAGACGAACACATAGATACAAACGGCTCAGAAAACGGAGTCCAAACGAAGAATCTAGAGCCGGTAGAAGAGAGTCACGTATGGAGCACACAACAGAGGTGTGTCCGCCCCTGCAACCGCCTAATAAGTAGCGGACGAGAGGAATCAACCGCACAGGCAACCGCCTGTACCATGGGCGGACGTGGTGGAGCAACCGCCTGTCTAAACACCTATTTAATAGGCGGACAAGAGAACAAGCCAACCGCTTCATTTATAGGCGGTCTGGCAGGCGGACAGCTAGGCGGAAGAGAGGAGGCTACCGCATGGCTTTGGGGCGGTTTCTAAGGCGGACAAGAAGAATGCAACCGCATGCAATGCAGGCGGACAACAGGCGGTCGTGACTAAAATCGACGCCCGCACAGTTTTCTTCTTTCGCGCCGACTGTCTGCAACTTGCCTTCGCCGACTATATGCAACTCGTCCACTGCCATATCCATCTACTCCGTCCGGCGCCTACCTTAATTCACTCACGCGTTGTCTCCACCTCTGTCTGCAATCAATGAGCTGCAATAATTCATCCACTAGCACGCGTGCTTCCTTCTCCTTCCTTCCTCTTCATTTTCCTTTCTCCTATATAAACACACGTTCCTTCTGTAGAAAATAAATCCACCACCCATACAATCCATCACCGTACCACTTCACCACACATCACACGTTCATCTCATTTCTCTCCTCCCGTCTTCTCCATTTTTATTTCACTTTCCACCATATCCACCTCTAGCCCTACGTATACAAAATAGTAGAGCGAGCCGGAGTGATTACAGATGATTTCTATTACTCTTGTTTCTGTTTATCTATTTAATATGTTAGGCTAGAATATTTATACTCTGGGAATGGTTATTATGTGTTTGTATTAATTATGCAATATTTTTACTGGTTTATTTAAATACAGTTTGTTACGTTTTAAAGGTTATCTCGCCTATTTAATAAATCTCATGAATTTATTAAATTGCATTACTAAGTCTGTTTTTAATTTCATCGGTTAAAGCAGATGGGTTAATTAAGCCGTAAAAATGGGGGAAACTTATTTTCATCGTTTAAGTTAGTACTCAGTTGCAAATGTAATTCCTCAAATACTCCTCTGCCGTTTACAGGCTTTTTGCTTGAGTTTTCATCGGACCTTGCATTACAGGTAAACGAGTTCTTATGAGTTTTCATCGGACCTTAAGAAATAACAGGAACCTTGCCAAATTATTAAACCAGTAGAGATAGCTTAATTATTCAGATTATAATAACCTGACCCAGAGATCCATTTAATTTATCTGTTAACTTAGTTTATTTTATCTTTCCTTTTTATTTATAATACAAGTCAATTAATCCCCCCTTTTTGTGACACACTTAGGTACTATTATATGTATATTAGTCCCACGGTTCGACATCCGGTCGCTTACATTTCACTATACTACCACGACCGGGATTTGTTTGCAGCCCGACGTTTATTTTGAGTTTTTAATTTTTGTTCTTTTACTTTTACACCAGTTTAACCACTCACTTTACAACGTCTGCAATAAGTTCTTAGTTCAACAACATAATCCGAAAGTACAACTAGGGCTTAGTAATACAAAGTCATAACCCATACATTAACAACATACTACTAAAAAGTCTTGCCCGTACGGACTACCCCAATGGTAGTCACCTGTGCCTACTCTCCGTCTGCCTCCCGTTTCATACCTGTAAAAATAAAGGACTCAGCAAAACTATGCTGAGTATGAACGTGTGAAGCCCGCATGTTACCGGGCTACATGACTACTTGGTCGAATATGATTAAGTCCAATTTCATGCAATAGAAAAGCAATAACGCATAGCATACAACATCAACAAGGCAACTCACACATGTTGGCATAGAGATAACACCAAGCATCTCAAGCATGCAAAACAAGTAGAGTTTTTCGTAGAATTTGAATAATGATGATCCACACAGTGGGATCATTCAATGTTGAGTGTTTCCGTCTCTTTCTCTTTGTTTCAATTATGTGTACTTCTCTTTCTCTTTCTTGCACCAGGTCTGGGGGTAGATTGATTCCCGTGACCATATAGTATGGGTGCCCATCTTTCTCTGCTTCTCATAGATTAATTGCGTGTTTTTCTGTTACCGCATGTTGGAGGACGTCTCCTCCATAGCTAGTCCCCCATTCCCGACGTCATGCGCCGAGAAAGCGGAGTCGCCTCTTGACTCCAGGATAAGCTCCACCAAGTCGTCACTCCCCCATTCCCGACGTCATGCGTCGGGAAAGCGGAGTCGCCTCTAGACTCCGGGATGCGCTCCACATAGAAGGGTGAAGGATCTGATGCAGATACCAACTCCCGAGTATTCCATACCACGCGGCCCGAGATGTCGTCTTCCCGGGTATCCTCGTGTTCCACCAATTGAGATTTGCTCTCCATTATTATTCATGAATAGACACCATAGTGGGTGTCATGGTACGTCCTCCATGGTTAGAGAGGAGTTCCCCTTTATAGTATTTTTCTTTGTTTTCATAGTTCTCAGTGTTTCATCTCAAATTCCATAAACGCGTAGGGACTAAACTACTGTGTGCGCGCAATAATATACAACAATGATATAAAAATCATACAACACGATAAGCAAGCAATCCAATTTCAGGCTTGATCTTAAGGTCTTTTTCACACAGAGCACACAACACACAAGCCGTGTAACAAGGCAACATACGAACCACACATGTCCATATCGAAAGCACGAGTTGTCTTACACTCGAAGTCCCGGTCGGAGTTCGCTACGGCCCTAGCGTTAATTAAAAACAAGGTGTCAGTTTATTATTTTTTGTGACGACACTTTATATCGTATGTTATTCCCTAGGTATGTTGTTACATACTTAGTTTGTAATAAGCCTTAGAACTTCACATGCATAAATCCTAGGCTTATCTCACTCCTAGGATATTCATATCTTTGTTTGACACGTTGACTAAGTACTTTTTCCTTAGCTATGTTTTAGAGCACCTTAAGTGTTATTTATGTAACAAGTTTACCTAAAATAGATATAACTTGTCTATTGTGTTTTCCCCCCTTAGGTAGATGGGTGAGCAATGTTTTAACCCTTGTATAGTGATAATATAGCCCTAGAATACCCCTATAATCCAATTATTCAGAAATCCAAAAGTCTCAAAATTTGAAACACAAGTCCTTGTAATACCTTATTTAACTTCACTTTTATTTTAGTAATCGATGTATAACTTTCTCCACATGCTTTGGTATTCTAGTTATGTTCATTAGCTATTAGTTGAGTTCATTATTAAGCTAGGATCACACTTACACAACCTAGTAACACAGTGATACATAACCTATAATACCAGTTAAAAAAAACTGAAACTACAGTTCTAGATATTTCTTCTTGTTTATTGTTATCCTCTAGTTCAATGGATGCCTCACTCAATCTTCTTGTATAGATTTACTTAGGTTGATTAGCTAGGTGTTGGGCTTAATATCAGGTTAATACAACACTCCTACACCTCCTGAATTTCGGTTACACAGAGGCAAGTATTTCAGAAACAAAACTGAAGCAGAAACAGTGCATTCTTGTTTGGTGCTGACTCCTAATTTTCCCTAGGTACTTATAACCTTACCAGGGTACATTAGAGGTGGTTTATAGTCATTTACCATTCAATACACCCCATCCAATCTCCCTGTAACAGTTACACAGAACGGATACATCTCTTTGTTAAACCTAAGGCACGAACTCCTGATGCAGCAATCTGAAGCTAAAACTCCCGAAATGTTCTTACTAACTTAACTGCAGTTACTAGTTATGATTTAGGTTTATTCATTAACCATCCTTATCCTCTCAGCACTGTGGGAAGTTGGACATACAAAAACACAGCATAAGGTTAGAACTGAAACACCAAAACATAGGGAAGCTGAACTCCAACTCCAGCATTCTCTCTCAGTTTCTCTTTACACAACAGTTAGTTGTTTTCCCTACCTTCCAAGTGCTTACTAACTTCCTTAAGTGTATTATCTGAATCTTAAGTTCATAGGTGAATCATTTTAACCCACAAGGACCTGCTGTGACAGTTATACAGGGGCAGTATCTACCCAGAACTGAAACATAAATTCTGAAATCCTCACTTTCATTTCTTTCCTTTGTTCCTGATTCTGGACTTTCTTTTTCCTAAAACGTTTCTCGCCCTTAGTTATATGAATTGGCAGGATCTTTAAGTTCCTAGAACTCACCATGTATCCCCTTTACAGCTCTCTGCACCAGGTTACACAGAAAACACCATTTTCGGAAAGACTGAAGCACGAAACAGGTTTCCTTTGCTTTACCCACTTTTCTTTTTAAGTTGTTACTCTATCTCTCAATTTATTCCCAAGCACTTGTCTACCCAGTCAAGTGTTTAATCTCTATTCAAACTCAAAATTTCACTAACAACACTCACTTAAATCCTCTGTACAGAAATTGGGACTGGAACCTGACTTGATAACTTTCTTCTGTTTCCTTTCTGTTTATGTACTAATCTGACTCCAATTGTTTTCCATTACTTACTTACCAGATTGCTAGGTGTATTAGACCAGTCCCCAACCAAAGCCAGTTCAAGGTATCACTGTTAAAAGCCTCTGAAGTTTCATTACACAGAAACACGAAAACTGAAACTTGAAGTTACTTCAAAACTGATAAAACTGAGGTCTCATTTGGTTCCGTTTTGCCTTTCCTTCTAGTTCCTTACCTTGATCTATATTTCCCTAAACGGTTTAGCCCCTTTAGTTAAGAGTCTTAATATAGGTTCAAATCTCTAGACAGACTCAAGACAAGGAGGTTACGTTTCTGAAACAAGAAAAAGGAAAACCTGTTACACAGAACCTAACACTGAAACTGATGTAGTTTTTTTTTCTTTTTGATTGTTTTCTTCCTATTCTTAAATCCATCCTGGCTTCTAACTTCTCTCCACGAATTGCTTACTCAATGGTTAAGGGTTTACTCAAGGTTTAGCCTTTAAACAGACTCATAACAGCATTTGCTAATGTCACAGAACTTACAACTTCACAACAGTTGAATTACACCAGAAACCAACATATAAAACTGCTGCATCAGTTTCCTGTCTTCTTTCCTATTGTGATCTGTTTCTATTTCTTTTTCTTCAAAATTCTTTAGTTGCCTAGTTAGTTAGTTAGTGTGATTTTATTCTCGAAAGCAACCCACCAAAACACTAACCGCACCCTGAGAAGTTAATAAAACAGAAACACCAAGTTTCAGAACTGGAACCAACTGTTACATCTTCTTTTGGTTTTCTTTCTTTTACAGAGCTGTTTTTCGTATTCTTTTGTTTCAACCTGGTTTAGTTAGTGAGTAAGTAGGGGTGTTGGCTACTAGGCAGGTACCACTCTTACACTCACTCTATAAACTAAAACGCATGACATATATATACATACAGGCAATGTTACAGAAAATTGACATAATGGCCAACAGAGCTTAACAGGTTGTTGTGTTTTAGTTCTTTTATCACAGAATCAGTTTAGTAGGGCTTACCAGTGCTAGTCTAGTTGCTTTCTTTTGTTTTCTCGTTGGTCCAGGTACCCCAGGCTCCTTGTACTTTGGTTATTTAACACGTCTGAGGAAAAACCCCTTTGATGTTAGGCTTGGTTAATCAGTGGAAACTATGACAGAAACAAGAGGAGAATTTGTCTCTGAAACCTTACCTTCTAGTTGAGTTTCAGAAGGAGTTTTGCAGCTCTACTCAGGGATCTCTTTGGAGTAAAACCTACAGGGGCTGCATGATAGGATTCGAGCATGGAAAGGAGCAAGAGTGTTGCAGTGTAAACCTTTAGATAATATCAGCACCGCAGAAACAATGGACATGTGACAGACATTTCTAAGACATTACCTAGGTTGGTTCTCTGATGGAGAATACAGCAGTGTGACGGTAGTCACTTGTTTTGTTTCTCTTGATTTCCTCTCTGGTTACTCCTCTAGTCTCGCAGGGCAATCAGGGAAGAAGGTTAGGCAGCCGTGGATTCTCGGATAAAAGTAAAAACAAGAGAGGAAATGAAATCCAGTAGTACTTACCTTGTGCTTCAGAATCAGAGGGAGTGAGTAGAGTTTCTGCCCATGCATAACCGATGCACAGCAGGGGGTGAAGAAGATGGCCTATGGGTTTTTATGAACTAGATGGCACAAAGCACGGGGACAATGTAGGAGTTCCAATGGAATTTGTGGTAGTTTGAAATAGACAAGCCGATGCATGGAATTTTGTAATGGCTCTGGTGCACAAGGCTCTGAAACAGAAACAGGAATATAGCTTTTGTCTGTCGACTGAAATCACATGCTACTAAGTATAGGAGTAGAGAGTGGGAATAAACACTAGATAATGAGGCGTTAGTTTCAGTTGCAAGGATTGGCGTGAGAGACAATTCTCTGTAGAGTAGATGTTGTTGTCATCCTCTCTTTTCTTTTTGATTTAGGCGTATAACAGAGAGGCTGAGAGGGCATGGTATTGAGTGATGGCTGCTACATGTGCCGGAAGAGAATTTGGGAGCCACTAGGATGCGCAAGTTACTAGAGGGTATGGGCTCTTGAATTAAACAACGTCAATTGCCTCTGGATTTGATTCCTCTGGTCGCTCTATATATTTTTTGTTCGAATCGGTTATTCATCGAGGAAGAAGAAGATCGATGCGCGGTTGTTGTTGTTTTTGTTTTTTTTGTAGTACCCGATTAGTTTCGATACTAGTTTTAATTTGTGTGCGTAAGTTGCTGAATTTGAGCGCAGCTCACCCAGTTAAGCACTCGGGGGAAGTACGGGAGGTATCGGGTTCGAAACTCAGCGGGAGCGTCTTTGCTCCCCCCCCCCTTTCTCCCCTTTTTTTTTTTTCTTAAAATCAATACACATGTTTATTTTTATATTTGTGACTATACATTATATCATGTTATTATTATTATTATTTTTGTTACGAAGTTATGTGACGACATTGCTACTTATTCACAACGTCACAATATCATAACGTTACGTACATGTATTTTCGTGTTCGTACATATATATATGTACTAGATTTAATTGTTCGTACGTTATTTTATGTCCATATTATAAAACGCGTTATGATTTTATGCGTTTAATATTTAGGGGTATTTCAGCTTACCCCCCTTAAAAGAGACTTCGTCCCGAAGTCTTACTTCCTTAACTTATATTTTCCACTCCTGGTAATCTTAGGGATCCAAGTCCTGTATTCATTCACGATACCCAAAGGATTAAGTTCATAATTAAAATTCTCAGTGCTTCTAAGCACCATGCCACATCAGTGGCTTCACACGAGTTCCCATGGTAAACCAATAAGATAGCAATGTGCATAACATGCTAAAGTGCAAGCCAAGACACACAATATTCATTCATACAGAGCATACAACATGCTAGAGTGCAAACCATGGCACACAACATTCATTCATACAAAGCGTACATATACATACATAACATTTTCACACCCAAGTCTACCAACCATCACATGTGGTTGTAGGATTACAACATATGACACACGCGAAAACATCCAAAACGAAACGCGCTTACCCCCCTTAAAAGAGGGGTATGCCCTCGTACCCTACACTAAACCGAAGTATCAGTGAAAAGATGGGGGTACATATCTCTCATCTTATTTTCGAGCTCCCATGTGGCTTTCTCTATATCTTGATTTGACCATAACACCTTCACTAGTCTAATTGACTTGTTCCGGGTCTCTCGGGTCTTAGTGTCCAGAATTCTTTGAGGTGTCTCCACTGATCTCAATGTGGGCTCTAGGACTAGCCTCTCGGGCTGTAGTACATGTGAGGGATCAGGCATGTATTTCTTGAGCTGAGAGACGTGGAAAATATCATGAACTCGTCCCAACTTTGAGGGTAGATCAAGTCGATAAGCAACTGGGCCCACACGCTCCCTAATACTGTAGGGGCCTACGAACTTTAGGCTCAATTTTCCTTTTTGCCCAAATCGGAAAATTCCTTTCATCGGTGACACTCGCAAGAACACCCGGTCGCTAACTGCGAACTCCAGGTCTCGACGTCTGTTATCTGCATATGCTTTCTGTCTATCCTGTGCGGCCTTTATGTTCTTTCTGGTCTGCTGTACCTCTACCTGAACCTACTGCAAATAGTCTGGGCCTATGATAAAAGCTTCACTAGACTCATCCCAGCACAACGGTGTACGACAAGGTCTACCATATAATGCCTGAAAAGGTGGCATCTTGATTGAGGCGTGATAACTGTTATTATATGCAAACTCTATGAGGTGCAACTTATCCAACCAACTCCCCTTGAAGTCCAAGGCACATGCCCTAAGCATGTCCTCTAGGGTTTGGATGGTTCTCTTCGTCTGACCGTCGGTCTGCGGGTGAAAAGCAGTGCTAAGCTTCAGCTCGGTGCCTAACGCTTCTTGTGAAGCCCTCCAATATCTCGAAAGGAATCTCGTGTCCCTATCCGACACTATGGTCTTTGGCACTCCATGGTGTCTTAAAATCTCCTTATCAAAAAGTTCGGCTAATTTCGACATCTTCCATGTGTCCTTCATAGGAATGAATCGTGCTACCTTAGTAAGGCGATCAACAATTACCCATATCATATTCAATCCTCCTCGGGTCGGTGGCAGTCCAACTACAAAATCCATCGATAGATCATAGAATTTTCACTCTGGGATCGGCATTGGCTGCACTGTGCCTCCAGGTTTTTGGTGCTCAAATTTTATTTTCTGACAGGTGAGGCATCTGATAATGAAGTTCAAGACGTCGTTCTTCATGCCAACCCACCAAAAGTATCGCTTCATATCTTTGTACATTTTTTAAGCTCCAGGGTGAATATAAGTAGTAGAAGAGTGAGACTCTCTCATGATTTGTTCCTTGAGCTCTACGCTCTCGTGGGGGATACATAGTCTGCCATTCACACGAATCAGGCCATCCTCATGAAGCTGGTAGTCATATTTCTTCTTATCTAATGTGCCATTGACTAACTTCTGTCTAATATCAGCCATTACTCTGTCGTTTTGCTGAGCATTACGGACTTCTTCGACTAGGCTGGTGCCGGCTATGAGTGTATGCAATGTGTGAGCTCTGCGGCTAAGTGCATCGGCAACTACATTGGCTTGGTCCTCCTTATACTGAAGGTCGATATCATAATCCTTGAGGAACTCCATCCATCTGCGCTGTCTCATATTCAGCTCTTTTTGTGTGAACATAATTTAAGCTTTGTGGTCGGAGTAGATGGTGATCTGTGAACCATAAAGATAATGACGCCAAATTTTTAGTGCAAACACGACTGCTCCAAGCTCAAGATCATGTGTGGGGTAGTGCTCTTCGTGCTTCTTCAACTGACGGGAGGCATAGGCGACAACTTTCCCGTGCTGCATGAGGACACATCCCATACCCATACCGGATGCATCACAGTAGACTTCATATCCATCAGTACCTTCGGGAATCGTGAGGATGGGGGCTGAGGTCAATGCGTCTTTCAATTTCTGAAATGCTGCCTCGCAGTCTCCTGTCCATGTGAAAGGGGTATCTCTCTTGATGAGGTTTGTCATAGGTTTTGCGATGCGGGAGAAATCCTTAACAACCCGTCGGTAGTAGCCTGCTAGACCAAGGAAACTTCGTATATCTGTCACAGACTTCGGTCTCGGCCATGTACGTACTGCTTCCACTTTAGCTGGGTCAACTGCTATCCCGGCAACATAAATAATATGTCAAGAAATGCTATCCTGATCTAACCAGAATTCGCACTTAGAGAATTTGGCGTACAACTGGTTGGCTCGAAGAGTC